>JARSSU010031238.1:0-46415 GCA_029619165.1 Eurosta solidaginis
CAAAAAGAGCTTTTTATCAATAGTATTTCATTTCCCAAGTGGGTTTATAACAATAAATAGGAAAAACTTCAAATTTAAAAAAAATGAGCGTGGCTCAGCCCCTTTTATGACTAAGCAATTTTCTATATTTCGGGAGCCATAACTCGAAGAAAAATTATTGGATCTTAAAAAATTGGGTACAAAAATTTTCTCTATAGCAGGAAATATTTCTAGAAAAACAGTAAGAATGCTCATGCAAATCAGTCCAATGTTCAGAAATATTTGCGCTGTTGATAACATACTGAATCAAACCTTAATTTATTGAATAAAGTTTATTCAGAATCTTCACTCTCACTCTACACATTTTTCACCACGTTCTACAGGGCATTTGTCATCTCTGTAGAAACTGCAGTGCACTATTCAATTACAGTAGAATCGCGAGAAAGTTAATCGCCAGTGTTCGGACTTCTACCACGAAATTGGTAGATCTACCACTATTTTTTTTTATTTGAAGTTCTACCACTTCTACCACGCAAGCTCGAAAAAATGTGGTAGTTATTTTATAGAAGTTTTTTTGAAGAAACCTTTGCTTTTCCACAATTTGAGAAGAGAACATATATTTGTAGAAGAATAGTTTTATAAAACTCAAAATAACGCCTAGCGATGCTTTGATCACCATTTAACCACTTTTCCTTTAGGTTTTTAGTACATAACTGCCACTTCCATCTACCTATGTATATATAGGAAAACAAGTGAGTAGTATTCACTACTTAAAGATATTTCAAATATAACCCAATGCTACCACTTTTTTCATAAATCTATCACTATTTTCTGAAAAATCTACCACTAAACAAAATTTTAAAATTCGTACACTGTAATCGCTCGGCTAAGTTGACCGAGCTTGAGCGTCCACGTCCCGCTCTAAAAAGTTAGCTATGTATTGGTTAACTTTTCTGAGCTCATCATTTTTTCAATCTAACCGTTTGTTTGGCAATAAAAACAAGTGTGGGTATTCGCCGAATTCCTGTGTGAAAAATTATTGTCGGTGTCGCGTGGCGCAAAGTGTGGTCAGAACGCTGGTCTGACAAGCAACACAAAAAATCAATTCCACTATCAGCTGAAAAAGTTTTAAATGATTGCAATGAATATGCGTTTCCATCAATAAACGCTCTTATCAAAATTCTGGCCACGCTTTCAGCTAGCAATGCTTGTGCTGAAAGGAGTTTTTCGACACTTCGCCGGCTGAAAACGTGGTTACGGTCCACAATGTCCCAGAACAGACTCACTGGTCTTGCACTTTAAAATACCATTTCGATATTGAGATTGATATTGATCATATAATTGAAAGATATGTAAACAAACGGAAGCATAGAATTAAATTTACTGTGTGAATATGAACTATGCAGAAGATAAAAATGAATAAAAAAATTGGATGCACTATTGTTATTTTGAATAACTAAATGAAATCAAATATGTGTATGAAATTATTAAACAATGTAAAAAATATTAATAAATTTACCCCTAAAATATAACGTTCTGCTATACATTTCCCTTGTTGTTTTGTATTGCATTTTCACGTAAAAGTATCCCCCCTCAAAAAGCAGCATGGATCCGCCCCTGCTTGTAGAGTTGCATAAGCATAATGTTATTGATACATTTTAGTTACAGACATCGAATAAAAGCAAGGCATGACATTAGATAAAAAATAATTTTTTAAATATAAAACGAGCTCTAGGCCAAATATTTGTATATTCTTAATAAAACACAATACGTGAATTTTTGATATACAATTATATTATTTAATTTGTCGATATTTCGACTTCAGTCTGAAGTCATCATCAGGACTAGGTACGAAAAGAACAAACATACATATTAAAATCATAAAAATACACATTTGCACAAGTACAGAACTTACATTTTTGAATGCAATATGTCGACTAGTGTAACAAAAATATAAGTTTACGAACAGTGCAAAGCAAATAACAATAAAATGTAAATAACACACAGCCGTTATCATAAACAAAAAATGAACATAAGCAGAAAGTTATCTAAATGAGTAGTGAGCGCCGCTCAAGTGATATCAGCTGCAGCCTGCAGGTGAACTCTTTGGTAAACAGTGGGAGATGCTCTTATCTATTATTGTTGTTGTTGTTGATCAGCTGCCTAAAGGCAGAGGCAATACCAATTGTATCAGATTTGAAGTTCATGCGTTTGTCGCTGGGTGTATTTATTATGTGCAGCATCTCTAATATGTAGCGTTTGTTGTAATTCCTCTCTTGCTGTAGAATTTCTACATTTTCTAAATTGGGAGAGTGTCCAGTTTCTCTGCAATGCTGTGTTAGCGCCGTTTTGCCATCATTAGGGTTGTTGCGATTTTTAATATTCGTTTTATGCCCGGAAATCCTCGTTTTTAGTTTCGATTTAGTAGTCCCCACATATACTTTGTCGCATACGTGGGACCCGTCACCATTACATAGAATTTTATATATCAAGTCCGATTTCTCATATTTATCTATTCTACTCTTGGTATTACTGAAAATTTGTCGCAACGTATTATTGTAGGTAAAGGCTAAATTACATTTCTCTTTGTCATAAATATTTGAATATTTTATTCTGTTAGACAGGCCTGACACATATGTAGTCGATTTATATATTTTATTATTTTCGGCATTTTTCCTCGCAGTGGGTTTCTTATAATAATCTCTTATAAAGTTTTTTATTATGCGTGTAGGAAATTCATTATTTTCTAGAACATTTATTATTATTTTAATGTTTTCTTTATGATAAACTTCATCGCTGATCGAGAGAACTCTGTTGATAAAATTTCTGGCCGTATTGACTATTGTAGATTTGTCATGTTTAGAATTAAAGTTAATTAATCTACCTGACGCGGTAGGTTTTTTATACCAATCAAAACATAATTGGTTATTCTTTTTTATAACAAGAGTATCGAGAAACGGTAGTTTTCCGTCCTTCTCCACCTCAATTGTAAATTTAATACTCCTGTTGTATCCATTTAGAATATTTAGCAATTCTTCCACCGTATCAGTTTTCACAATTGCGAAAAGGTCATCGACGTATTTGGTAAGCAAACGTGGCTTATAAGGGGAGTCATCTTCAAATTTCTCCAGTAATTCTTCCATTACAATGTCTGCTATGACGGGGGATGCTGGGGAACCCATGGGCATACCGCAGCGTTGCTCATAAATTTTATTGTTTAATTTAAAATATCTATTATCTCTAATGCAGAAACGAACAACTTCTAGAAAAAGTTCTTTTGTGAGTGTGGTGTGGCTCTTTATCTGGTTCCACTTAGATGCTATAATTTCTAAGGCATGATCTACGGGAATGCTGGGAAAAAGTGAGATGACATCAAATGACACGAGACTCTCATCATCATATATGTATGTATCTTTTATTTTGTTTTTAAATTCAATTGAGTCTTTTACGTTATATTTGGACGATTTGGTTATGTTCGTGAGAATATTAACCACATACTTGCATAAATTGTACGAAGGGGAGTTGACAGACGAACAAATAGGTCTCAATGGGATATCTGCTTTATGAATTTTGGGCAGGCCATATAATCTAGGTGCATTGGACGTTTTGCTTATTAGTTTGTATTTCTCTTTTAAATCTATAACTTTGTTTTTAAACAATTTTTCTACAATCTCGTTATTTTTTTCTTGTAATTTATTAGTGGGATCTCGTTTCAATACCCGGTATGCCGAAATGTCATTTACCAAAAGTTGTAACTTCTTTTCATAGTCCGACTTATCCATTAAAACGGTAACATTACCCTTATCTGCATTCAGAACCAATAAGTCTTTGTTGTTTTTTAGAAAAGTTTTGGCCGAGTGTAGGGTATCTAATACAAATTTGTCGCGCGCGCTATTTTTGGTTTTCTTAAGATGATCCCGTATTAGTGTTGTTAAATTATTCCTCTCAATCTCTTGCTGCTCTTTATCTTTGATAGTTTGAATGCAGTCTTCTCCGTCTGCTATCACCTTGAATAAAGGGAACCCACTATTTGTTGTTGGCAAAGAGTATTTTGGACCTAAAGAGAGGAGCCACTGAATATCTGTAGGGATCTCGGTTTTCGTAGTATTATGAAACCAATGGGGTATATTTTTAATGTTAAGAGATTGCCTATGTATGTTTTTGAGCTTCTCGAATTTTTGTGTGTGTGTTTTCCTAATTGTTGTTGTAAGGTTGTTAATTAGGAGTTTCTCGCTTTCAAAAAACGCGGTAGAATCTTCTGCATCAAGAGTTTGGTTTATTTTGTTGGTTAATGTGCTTACCTCTCTTTCATTTTGTTTCTTATGTTCATATTTAATTTTTATGATCAGGTTCAAGAGTTTACATTCCACCGTTTCTATAAATTTTGTGAGAGCCTTATTGATGTTGTTGGGCAAATGCTTGTTGTTGGTGTTGCAGTTTAGTACGTACAAAATATTTTTGGTGGCGTTGTTTATGAATTTGGGTGTTAAGCCAATTTTTCTGCAACTTACCAGAAACTTAATCGACTGTGTCAACTTAGCCAGCTGTTTTGTGCTTTGTTGGTATCGATTTGTGTACTTCTTGATCTCTATACCATACATACATAGATCAATCATTATATATCTACATAAACGAAAACAATAAATGCGTCTACACATATGTACCATGTACGTATACGAGCAGCGGAGAGTCATACACAAACACATGCATATATCTGAGATACTCCTGAAAGTATGCAATGAGAAAAATTATAAAATCATGCAATTGTAGTTACAGCTGAGAAGTTTGAGAGCTGCTGGACTAGTAGATTCTGGAAGCGCCTAGAAGATGCGAACGTTGAAATCCGAGAGTATAAAAGGCGGCAATTGTAGAGGCGCTGGAATTCAGTTTGATTTGAGATTTCGATTAAGACGCTATCTAGCGAGCAAGAACAGTATTATTTTGAATAAGAGAGTTTCATTTGAGCTATCAATCAGTTTGGTTATTAAGCAAGCTATTCGTTGCAAATTTTGAGTGTTATTGTGAAGTACTTTAATAAAGGCCATTTTGCATTATTAAATATTGGAGTCATTTATTCAACAGTTTTAGTGCAGAGCCGGCCACACAATACTAAAACAATTGCATAAGTGTGTGTAAAAATTGAGTGACAACTCCCCACAGTGTGCTAAAAGAAAATGTGGACTGTGAAGTTTGAAATTAAAAAGGACTTGGGTTATTTGATTTCAAGCTAAACCTGACTATATTTACTTATATTCGTATAATTAGAACGCTGAGTTCGAGCTAGTCAGATGAAACTTTTTATAAAAGAAAGTATCGTGTTTATTCAATGCAAAATTTGATTAAAAAACTCACTTTTTCATTAAGAAAGAACTATAAAACAAAGTAAATGTGAAGATATAAATATATATTTTCAAAACATAAAGTTATTCATAAAAAAAAATTATGAAAATTAATAAAACTAAGTAGAACGTATAAAAATATATTTATATTAAATTGTCAATATTTATTAATAATTAATTAATTATTATTAATTATTAATAATTAATATTTAAATTGTCATATTAATATGTATGTACAAAGGAAAAAGCCACTTATCATTGCAGCATATTGTTTTTTTATGTGCCCAAAAAGTAACATGGCCTTTAAATTTTAGTGAGTGACAAGCGAAAGCAAACGATCGTGATCACACATCGTTAGTGTCGGTGTGAAAATACGAACTCAAATTGCACAATGTGCAACTTTTGGCCGGCTTTGGTTTAGTGATTCGAACTTAGCAGAGGGTCGCAAATAAGAGGATTTGCAAGTAAATGTTTTATTGCAAGGCAAAACTGTTTTTTATCTTTCGCCAAAATTTAGTTCCTTACAACAAATTTATTAACAAATAAAGCTATAAAAAATCTAAGCACTCTACATTATACAATTTATTTTTGCTTTAATAAAATTACATAGAGCTAATTATGCACATTCCAAAGGAATGGCATTAATCAAAGTTTTTCTGGTGTTTTTTCGGTAAAACAAGTACCGAAAAATCTTATTAAATAAAAATCCAGATTTGCCTATATAACTTGAATAGAAAATTTAATTTCAGATTAACAAGCAAAGCTTTTTTATCTCTGTATATCGTCTGCAGAGTGGAATATCACCCTATGTCGTCTGCCGACTCAAAAACGCCGTATAATTGAATTACGCCCCATTTCAGAATTTGTTTCAAAAACGTCCTATCTGAGCTCAAATTCAATACATTTTGGCATTGGCTGGATCGTTTATGAAAAAATTCTGAGAAAGGGCGTTCAGCAACCGAATTCTGAGATAGGGTGTTTTCGAAACGGGAGAGCAGTCGATACCTATACATTTTTTTAAGGAATCAGGTTTTTAAATTGGAGAAAGAAACAGAAAATTGTATCTGAAAATTGAACACCATAATATGAACATAATGTGTGATGAAAAATGTATATTGCAAATCAAAAGAAATGTAGTTCTTTTAAAAATATAAAATATTGTATTTATTAAACTACACTTCACAGAAAACTAAAAAAACATTTTTTTTCAAGTAAAAGTTAACTTCGTTTATTTTTCAAAATTATTAAATGTATATTTTTTTGAATATTTTTCAAGGTAAATAAACATTCGTTCTATACCAATCTATATCAGATATACTGCACATTTATTTACTTTCCCTCTCTTCAATTCGAAACGTCCTCGATTCGATAAATACTTAAATAATTCTCATATATGAAATTTTTAATAACTTAATTGTAAAAGGTCAATATTTTAATTAAATATTAAATTTTAAAATGTTGTTTTATATTTAAATTATATTATTATTAGCGGCCACCGTGGTGTGATGGTAGCGTGCTCCGCCTATCACACCGTATGCCCTGGGTTCAACTCCCGGGCAAAGCAACATCAAAATTTTAGAAATAAGGTTTTTCAATTAGAAGAAAATTTTTCTAAGCGGGGTCGCCCCTCGGCAGTGTCTGGCAAGCACTCCGAGTGTATTTCTGCTATGAAAAGCTCTCAGTGAAAACTCATCTGCCTTGCAGATGCCGTTCGGAGTCGGCATAAAAACATGTAGGTCCCGTCCGGCCAATTTGTAGGGAAAAATCAAAAGGAGCACGACGCAAATTGGAAGAGAAGCTCGGCCTTAGATCTCTTCGGAGGTTATCGCGCCTTACATTTATTTTTTATATTTAGTATTATTAGCGAATATTATCTTTGTGATTTTTTTCCATTAATTAAAATTGTTGTCCCAAGATCTTTTTGTACAACATTAGACGTAGATATTCCTTATTCAATTATACCTAAACGTTTATTTCTCCATACAAAAACTATCTCTCCTTCCTTAGAAGTCCTTCTGCTTTTGTTTGACCGTTTTAAAACATTATTCTGTGCTGAACTTAATAAATATTTTATAGAATTAAAATGCTCTTTTGATAATGAATAAGTTACGTCAATAGGTTTCGCTTGTGTTACTGAATGAACAGGGTTATTATAATGATAGGTTGCTAAAATAATTAAATCAATAATATCAGTAAATCCCTTTCTATTTTCAAACACCAAGATATTTCAATTATTGTGGATTGTACCCGTTGTCCATTACTCTTACTATGAAGAGGTGGTATAAAAAATTGATCTATGTCAAAGTAATTCTTTAACATGTTAGATATTGTATTTGTCTTAAACGACTTTTTATTATCAGACACAATAAATCTAGTTCTCCTTAAATGATTTACTAATAAAAATAATGCAAATTTTACTATTGATCTAGATGAAATAGGTATTATTTGAACGAACTTCGAAAATGTATCAATTCCCGTAAAAAATGCTGTTTATCAATTGAAATTATATCAATACGTGAAATTTCTCCTGGGAATTCAGGAATTGGAGTTTCCCCTATTTCAGCCTCTGGAGATGTCTGTTACATATATTTATTCTTTAAGCAAATAATGCAATTCTTTATAATGCTTTTAAGTATATTTTTCATATCCGGGGGATGCTCTGATATGGAACTTATGAAAGTTATAAAAGTTTGTTTTAATTACATATAAAATTTTAAAATTTTTAGCTTTTATGTATGTATGTATAATCTATAAGATCGTCCTAATCCCCCCTAATTGTTTGTTTTTTATACTCAGTTGAGCAGAGCTCACAGAGTATATTAACTTTGATTGGATAACGGTTGGTTGTACAGGTATAAAGGAATCGAGATAGATATAGACTTCCATATATCAAAATCATCAGTATCGAAAAAAAATTTGATTAAGCCATGTCCGTCCGTCCGTCCGTCCGTCCGTCCTGTCCGTTAACACGATAACTTGAGTAAATTTTGAGATATCTTGACGAAATTTGGTATGTAGATTCCTGGGCGCTCATCTCAGATCGCTATTTAAAATGAACGATATCGGATATAACCACGCCTACTTTTTCGATATCGAAAATTTCGAAAAATCGAAAAATTGCGATAATTCATTACCAAAGAGGGATAAAGCGATGAAACTTGGTAGGTGCGTTGAACTTATGACGCAGAATAGAAAATAAGTAAAATTTTGGACAATGGGCGTGGCACCGCTCACTTTTAAAAGAAGGTAATTTAGAAGTTTTGCAAGCTGTAATTTGGCAGTCGTTGAAGATATCATGATGAAATTTGGCAGAAACGTTACTCCTATTACTATATGTATGCTTGACAAAAATTAGCAAAATCGGAGAACGACCACGCCCACTTTTAAAAAAAATTTTTTTAAAGTGAAATTTTTACAAAAAATTAATATCTTTACAGTATATAAGTAAATTATGGCAACATTCAACTCCAGTAATGATATGGTGCAACAAAATACAAAAATAAAAGAAAATTTCAAAATGGGCGTGGCTCCGCCCTTTTTCATTTGATTTGTCTAGGATACATTTAATGCCATAAGTCGAACAAAAATTTACCAATCCTTGTGAAATTTGGTAGCGGCTTAGATTCTAGGACGATAACTGTTTTCTGTGAAAAAGGGCGAAATCGGTTGAAGCCACGCCCAGTTTTTATACACAGTCGGCCGTCTGTCCTTCCGCTCGGCCATTAACACGATAACTTGAGCAAAAATCGATATATCTTTACTAAACTCAGTTCACATAATTACCTGAACTCACTTTCTATAGGCATGAAAAATGCCGAAATCTGACTATGACCACGCCCACTTTTTCGATACCGAAAATTACGAAAAATGGAAAAAGTGCCATAATTCTATACCAAATACGAAAAAAGGGTTGAAACATGGTAATTGGATTGGTTTATTGACGCAAAATATAACTTTAGAAAAAAACTTTGTAAAATAGGTGTGACACCTACCATATTAAGTAAAAGAAAATGAAAAAGTTCTGCAGGGCGAAATCAAAAGCCCTTGGAATCATGGCAGGAATACTGTTCGTGGTATTATATATATAAATAAATTAGCGATACCAGATAGATGATGTTCTGGGTCACCCTGGTCCACATTTTGGTCGATATCTCGAAAACGCCTTCACATATACAACTACCACCACTCCCTTTTAAAGTTCTTATTAATACCTTTAATTTGACACCCATATTGTACAAACACATTATAGAACCACCCCTGGTCCACCTTTATGGCGATATATCGAAAAGGCGTCCACCTATAGAACTAAGGCCCACTCCCTTTTAAAGTATATCGTAAAACAAATTCTAAAGTCATCCCTGGTCCACCTTTATGGCGATATCTCGAAAAGGCGTCCACCTATAGAACTAAGGCCCACTCCCTTTTAAAATACTCATTAACACCTTTCATTTGATACCCATATCGTACAAACAAATTCTAGAGTCATCCCTGGTCCACCTTTATGGCGATATCTCGAAAAGGCGACCACCCATAGAACTAAGGCCCACCCACTTTTAAAATACTCATTAACACCTTTCATTTGATACCCATATCGTACAAATTAATTCTAGAGTCACCCTGGTCCACCTTTATGGCGATATCTCGAAAAGGCGTCCACCTATAGAACTAAGGCCCACTCCCTTTTAAATACTCATTAACACCTTTCATTTGATACCCATATCGTACAAACTAATTCTAGAGTCACCCCTGGTCCACCTTTATGGCGATATCTCGAAAAGGCGTCCACCCATAGAACTAAGGCCCACTCCCTTTTAAAATACTCATTAACACCTTTCATTTGATACCCATATCGTACAAACGACATTCTAGAGTCACCCTGGTCCACCTTTATGGCGATATCTCGAAAAGGCGTCCACCCATAGAACTAAGGCGCACCCAGTTTTAAAATACTCATTAACACCTTTGATACTCATTAAATCATTTGATACCCATATCGTACAAATTAATTCTAGAGTCACCCCTGGTCCACCTTTATGGCAATATCTCTAAAAGGCGTCCACCCATAGAACTAAGGCCAACTCCCTTTTAAAATACTCATTAACACCTTTTATTTGGTACCCATATCGTACAAACTAATTTTAGAGTCACCCCTGGTCCACCTTTATAACGATATCCCGAAAAGGCGTTCACCTATAGAACTAAGGCCCACTCCCTTTTAAAATACTCACTAACACCTTTCATTTGATACCCATATCGTACAAACAAATTCTAGAGTCACCCCTGGGCCACCTTTATGGCAATATCTCGAAAAGGCGTCAACTCATAGAACTAAGGCCCACTCCCTTTTAAAACACTCATTAACACCTTTCGATACCCTTATTGTACAAACGCATGGTCCACCTTTATAACGATATCCCGAAAATGCGTCCACCTATAGAACTAAGGCCCACTCCCTTTTAAAATACTCATTAACACCTTCATTTGATACCCATATCGTACAAATAAATTCCAGAGTCACCCCTGGTCCACCTTTATGGCGATATCTCGAAAAGGTGTCCACCTATAAAACTATGGCCCACTTCCTCTTAAAATACTCTTTAATACCTTTCATTTGATACGCATGTGATACAAACACATTCCAGGGTTAACCGAGGTTCATTTTCCTACATGGCGATTTTCCCTTATTTTGTCTCCATAGCTCTCAACTGAGTATGTAATGTTCGGTTACACCCGAACTTAGCCTTCCTTACTTGTTTACTTTCAAGTCTGGGCAATTTCGCACGGCTCTCTAATGTCGTCGCCATAACAGCCTCTACATTTTCTGGTATAACCCGTTTGGAAACGCTAGCTAGCAATTGAACATGTCATTCCGTTCCTTGTATGTGTGATGGAATTTTTGGATCATTAAACGGTGGATCATCTTGAATTAAATATTCTTTCAATGTATCGTACGGAATGCTTCGCGTGAATGGTGGTTCAAATACGATATTTATATCATTCAAATTGATCATTTCCGTATAACTTTTGCAAATAAAGTTTATATCTGGTTTTTTATAAACTCTAAGTTCCATTGGCTCGTCAACATATATTCGATAGCGCAGAATTTTCTTGATGGCACAGTCGCGCTTTTCTTTACTATCATTAAACAACATTGATAACAAGATATTTTCCGAATGCGCATAATATGAATTATCTTTAATTACTTGATTGATAATTAAGCGTAAACGAGGTCCTAGAAATCGTGACCAACCAATGAACTTGAAAAATAATGCACTGCCGTACACGACAGAGCTGTAATACTTGATATTGAAGTACATTGGCACATAACATTTAATTATAAATTCAACCAGAGTTCTTAAATTCGCATCTAGATTTCCGTTGTCACATATAATCGCAATAATCTAGCGGCCTTGGTGAGCCACCGAGAATGTACAATTTTCCCTGGTTTGATGTTAGCCAGATCCACCGGAACCACGCCGCTAGAAATTGGCCATGTCGTATAAGTACTTCGAATCGGTGGAAAATTCAATTTTTTCTGTAGCAGGGGGCATATTTGGCAACTCAATTTTCTGGAAGCCGTCCACCACCTGAAAATATATAATAATAAAATAATTAAAAATGGTTGACAATTATAATAAATGACTGATAGCAATAACTTACCGGAAGAGTTTCACAAGTAAAAAATTGTTTCTAGATATTTTACATACTCTGTAAATTGTTGGGTGTTGTTTCTTCTCTTGATTTGCTCTTGATACTTGTCAAGCAATTTATTCAACTTATTAAATACACTTTTTTCAGCATTATTTCCATACCAAGTTTTTCCCAAATTCCAATCAACTTATCTTGTACTTGAATAGTGAATGATTTATGGGAAAACTTTTTTTGTTCTGTTTTAGCACGTTCGCTTAAGTAAAAATAATATCTCAAGATATCCAGATGGGTTGGTAAATTAAGATCAGCTAATTCAGTAGACACACCAAAAACAGTAACATCATGCTTGGCTATATGACTCATTGGGTTTTCGATAGTTGTTGATTTAGTTGCTTCATCTTGCGGTGTAGAGGATGTTGGATTCATTGTAAACTTTTTGATTTGGAATGGCCACTTCACTTATTATTTTTTTGAAAAATTTTTTTATCTAAAATTAGCACTTCACACTTGAGTTCTTCACAACGACTTAATGCATTCACAAAACTGTTGCGTTATATATGGTAAAGAAAAAACATAGGAATTTCGCTGATCTTTTTCATGTAAAGTGCAAAACCGGCGATTTTTTGGAATGATTGTATGGTGAACCCCCAGGGGTTTCCAGGGGGTGTGCCACTGGCATCGGTGGGTCGGGCCTCCAAAGTTAGTGGGGGTCGGTCATACATTTGGACTCGATTGGAGCACTTCTAAATGGGTCAAAGTGGGATTTTTCAAAATTTGCCCCTACCCAGAAGCTCGACCCAAATTGGGGGACATGAGAATTCGTTTAGAGGTATGGTTCCTTCGGCAAAGTTTCTTATTTTGATCCCCAGAGCAATGGGCGCTTTTTTTGCCTCCCCACAAATCGACCCGGCCCACTTTACAGTATATAAGTAAATTATGTCAACATTCAGTTCCAGTAATGTTATGGTGCAACAAAATACCAAAAAAAAGAAAATTTCAAAATGGGCTTGGCTCCGCCCTTTTTCATTTAATTTGTCTAGAATACTTTTAATGCCATAAGTCGAACACAAATTTGCTAATCCCTGTGAAATTTGGCGGAGGCATAGATTCTATGACAATAACTGTTTTCTGTGAAAATGGGCGATATCGGTTGAAGCCACGCCCAGATTTTATACACAATCGACCGTCTGGCCTTCCGCTCGGCCGTTAACACAATAAATTGAGCAAAAATCGATATATCTTTACTAAACTTAGTTCACGTACTTATCCGAATTCACTTTATCTTGGTATAAAAAATGGCCGAAATCCGACCGTCCACTTTTTCGATATAGAAAATTACGAAAAATAAAAAAATACCATAACTCTATACCACATACGAAAAAAAGGAACGAAACATGGTAATTGGATTGGTTTATTGACGCAAAATATAACTTTAGAAAAAACTTTGTAAAACGGGTGTGACACCTACCATATTAAGTAGAAGAAAATGAAAAAGTTCTGCAGGGCGAAACAAGAAGCCCTTGGAATTTTGGAAGCAAAACTGTTCGTGGTAATACATATATAAATAAATTAGCGGTACCCGACAGATGATGTTTTGGGTCACCCTGGTCCAGATTTTGGTCGATATCTCGAAAGCGCTTTCACATATAAAACTAAGGGTCACTCCCTTTTAAAACCCTCATTAATACCTTTAATTATATACCCATATCATACAAACACATTATAGAGTCACCCCTGGTCCACCTTTATGGCGTTATCTCGAAAAGGCGTCTACCTGTAGAACAAATGGCCCACTGCCTTTTAAATAATAATTAACACCTTTCTTTGATACCCATATCGTATAAACGCATTATAGAGTCACCTCTGGTCCACCTTTATGACGAAATATCGAAAAGGCGTCCACCTATAGAACTAACGTCCACTGCCTTTTAAAATACTCATTAACACCTTTCATTTGATACCAATATCGTACAAACACATTCTAGAGTCACTCTGGTCCACCTTTATAGCGATATCTCGAAAAAGACGCCCACCTATAGAACTAAGGCCCACTCCCTTTTAAAATACTCATTAACACTTTTACCCATATCGTACAAACACATTCTAGAGTCACCCTGGTCCACCTTTATGGCGATATCTCGAAAAGGCATCCACCTATAGAACTAAGGCCCACTCCTTTTAAAAATCATTAACACCTTTCGTTTGATACCCATATCGTACAAACGCATTCTAGAGTCACCCCTGGTCCACCTTTATGGCGATATCTTGAAAAGCGTCCACCTATAGAACTAAGAATCACTCCCTTTTTAAATACTCTTTACCACCTTTCATTTGATACCCATATCGTACAAACACATTCTGGCGATATCCCAAAACGGCGTCCACCTATAGAACTAAGGCCCACTCCCTTTTAAGATACTCATTAACACCATTCATTTCATACCTTTATGGCGATATCTCGCAAAGGCGTCCACCTATAAAACTAAGGCCCACTCCCTTTTAAAATACTCATTAACACCTTTCATTTGAAACCCATATCGTAAAAACACATTCTAGAGTCACCCTGGTCCACCTTTATGGCGATATCTCGAAAAGGCATCCACCTATAGAACTAAGACCCACTCCCTTTTAAAAAATCATTAACACTTTTCGTTTGATACGCATATCGTACAAACGCATTCTAGAGTCACCCCTGGTCCACCTTTATGGCGATATCTTGAAAAGCGTCCACCTATAGAACTAAGCATCACTCCCTTTTTAAATACTCTTTACCACCTTTCATTTGATACCCATATCGTACAAACACATTCTGGCGATATCCCAAAACGGCGTCCACCTATAGAACTATGGCCCACTCCCTTTTAAAATACTCTTTAATACCTTCCATTTGATACACATTTTCCAACATGGTGATTTTCCCTTATTTTGTCTGCAAAGCTCTCAGCTGAGAATGTAATGTTCGGTTACACCCGAACTTAGCCTTCCTTACTTGTTTTATTAAATCTGTTACTAACTTTTCAGAGTGTATGAATTTTGTGATTGGAAAATTTGATGAAAGAATAGACTTCATTTTTGCTAAAGTTTCTAATTTGCTCCACACTCCATTAACAACGTCTGTATTAACCAGGGCTGCAAACCGCCTCGAAAATCGAAACGGTTCGGTTCAGTGGTTCGAACCACTCAGGCAAAGATTGAACCGGTTCGTGAATTATAAACTTTCAAAAAATTTCTGAGTGTGCAGTTTTGTAGCTCATCTAACTGTAGTGTAATAATGTGCAAGTTTCAAGAGGGTATTCGCATTTTTATACTCAGTTGAGCAGAGCTCACAGAGTATATTAAGTTTGATTGGATAACGGTTGGTTGTACATATATAAAGGAATCGAGATAGATATAGACTTCCATATATCAAAATAATCAGGATCGAAAAAAAATTTGATTGAGACATGTCCGCTCCGTCCGTCCGTCCGTCCGTTAACACGATAACTTGAGTAAATTTTGAGGTATCTTGATGAAATTTGGTATGTAGGTTCCTGAGCACTCATCTCAGACCGCTATTTAAAATGAACGATATCGGGCTATAACCACGCCCACTTTTTCGATATCGAAAATTTCGAAAAACCGAAAAAGTGCGATAATTCATTACAAAAGACAGCTAAAGCGACCAAACTTGGTAGATGAGTTGAACTTATGAGGCAGAATAGAAAATTAGTAAAATTTTGGACAATGGGCGTGGCACCGCCCACTTTTAAAAGAAGGTAATTTAAAACTTTTGCAAGCTGTAATTTGGCAGTCGTTGAAGATATCATGATGAAATTTGGCAGGAACGTTACTCCTATTACTATATGTACGCTTAATAAAATTAGCAAACATCGGGAAAGGACCACGCCCACTTTAAAAAAAATTTTTTTTAAGTAAAATTTTAACAAAAAATTTAATATCTTTACAGTATATAAGTAAATTATGTCAACATTCAACTCCAGTAATGATATGGTGCAACAAAATACAAAAATAAAAGAAAATTTCAAAATGCGGCGTGGCTCCGCCCTTTTTTATTTAATTTGTCTAGGATACTTTTAACGCCATAAGTCGAACAAAAATTAACCAATCCTTTTGAAATTTGGTAGGGGCATATATTTTATGACGCTAACTGTTTTCTGTGAAAATGGGCGAAATCGGTTTATGCCACGCCCAGTTTTTATACACAGTCGTCCGTCTGTCCTTCCGCATGGCCGTTAACACGATAACTTGAGTAAATTTTGAGGTATCTTGATGAAATTTGGTATGTAGGTTCCTGAGCACTCATCTCAGATCGCTATTTAAAATGAACGATATCGGACTATAACCACGTCCACTTTTTCGATATCGAAAATTTCGAAAACCGAAAAAGTGCGATAATTCATTACAAAAGACAGCTAAAGCGACGAAACTTGGTAGATGAGTTGAACTTATGAGGCAGAATAGAAAATTAGTAAAATTTTGGACAATGGGCGTGGCACCGCCCACTTTTAAAAGAAGGTAATTAAAATTTTGCAAGCTGTAATTTGGCAATCGTTGAAGATATCATTATGAAGTTTGGCAGAAACGTTGCTCCTATTACTATATGTACGCTTAATAAAAATTAGCAAAATCGGAGAAGGACCACGCCCACTTTAAAAAAAAATTTTTTTAAGTAAAATTTTAACAAAAAATTTAATATCTTTACAGTATATAAGTAAATTATGTCAACATTCAACTCCAGTAATGATATGGTGCAACAAAATACAAAAATAAAAGAAAATTTCAAAAATGGGCGTGGCTCCGCCCTTTTTCATTTATTTGTCTAGGATACTCTTTACGCCATAAGTCGAACAAAAATTAACCAATCCTTTCGAAATTTGGTGGGGGCATAGATTTTACGACGCTAACTGTTTTCTGTGATATGGGCGAAATCGGTTGATGCCACGCCCAGTTTTTATACACAGTCGTCCGTCTGTCCTTCCGCATGGCAGTTAACACGATAACTTGAGTAAATTTTGAGGGATCTTGATGAAATTTGGTACGTAGGTTCCTGGGCACTCATCTCAGATCGCTATTTAAAAACTAACGAAATCGGACCGTAACCACGCCCACTTTTTCGATATCGAAAATTACGAAAAATGAAAAAAATGCCATAATTCTATACCAAATACGAAAAGAGGGATGAAACATGGTAATTGGATTGGTTTATTGACGCGAAATATAACTTTAGAAAAAACTTTGTAAAATGGTTGTGACGCCTACCATATTAAGTAGAAGAAAATGAAAAAGTTCTGCAGGGCGAAATAAAGAACCCTTGAAATCTTGGCAGGTATTACATATATAAATAAATTAGCGGTATCCAACAGATGATGTTCTGGGTCACCCTGGTCCACATTTTGGTCGATATCTGGAAAACGCCTTCACATATACAACTACCACCACTCCCTTTTAAAGCTCTCATTAATACCTTTCATTTGATACCCATATCGTACAAACAAAGTCTAGAGTCACCCCTGGTCCACCTTATGGCGATATCTCGAAAAAGCGACCACCTATAAAACGAGGGCCCACTCCCTTTTAAAACACTCATTAATACCTTTACATTTGATACCCATATCGTACAAAACACAGTCTAGAGTCACCCCTGGTCTACCTTTATGGCGATATTTCGAGACGGCGTCCACCTATAGAACTAAGGCCCACTCCCTTTTAAAATACTCATTAACACCTTTCGTTTGATACCCATATTGTAGAACAAATTCTAGGGCCACCCCTGGTCCACCTTTATGGAGATATCTCGAAACGGCGTCCACCTATGGAACTAAGGCTCACTCCCTTTTAAAATACTCATTAACACCTTTCATTTGATACCCATATCGTACAAACAAATTCTAGAGTCAACCCTGATCCACCTTTATGCGATATCCCTATGGCGTCCACCTATAGAACTATGGCCCACTCCCTCATAAAATACTCTTTAGTGCCTTTCATTTGATACACATGTCATGCAAACACATTCCAGGGTTTCCCTCGGTTCATTTTCCTACATGGTTATTTTCCCTTATGTTGTCACCATAGCTCTCAACTGAGTATGTAATGTTCGGGTACACCCGAACTTAACCTTCCTTACTTGTTATTATTATACCTTTATTTAAGTCCTTTCATGTTTGTCCCTCATTTCCATACGAATTTTTGACCCACGGAAAAGTCTTTTTCGGTAACTTCCCGGTTGAGCTAGACACTCGATACGTAGAATATAGTTCAGATGTGGGAGACATTACAATGCAAGTGAAAACAAATCCGCTGGGTGGCGCACGGATCGAGATATACAGAAAATTAATTTTAAAATGGAAGTTTTGCGATCGACTTTTAACTAACTTCTAGGTGATCCAGAGACTTGAAACTTAGCACATAGTTTGCGAGTCGATGGCACTACAATTCGTGGAAAACAAAATGCCGCAGGCGGCAGACGAATTGAGATAAACGAAAAACCCTGAAAATCCCTGAAAAAAACGCTGTCAGAACCCGGTGACAATGCAATATTTTACAAAGAAATTCCGCTAGGTGGCGCATGGATCGAGATATTAGGAAAATTAATTTTAATTTAGGAATCTTTCAATCCATTTTGACAAACTTCCCGGTTACCTAGAGACTTGTAGCTTAGCATATAATTCGAGACCCGGTGACAATACAATTTATAGAAAACAAAGCTCCGCTAGGTGGCGTGCTAATTGAGATAACAAATCCTTGAAAAACGAGGGGAATCTTGCGATCAATTTTTGAGTAACTTGCCGGTGACCTAGAGACTTGAAACTTGGGCCGTGGGTCAGAACCCGGTGACAATGCAATATTTTATCAAAAAAATTCCGCTAGGTGGCGTCTGGATCGAGATATTGAGAAAATTAGTTTTAAATTGGGAATTTTGCAATCGATTTTTTACTAACTTCCTGGATAGAGACTTGAAACCTGAAATATAGCTTAAAACTCGGTGACAGTGCAATATTTGATCAAAAAATTTGGGATACGCAGAGCACAAGTCGAACTATTTAGAAGATCAGGCCATACCTTCATGGCTAGCCTCTTGAGTGTTGCAGGAGTTGTAGAATTCCTCCTCGTTGAAGGCCCAAATCAATGCACGTTCTTGCATACTTTTAGGCGTACGTTACTTTCACCACGATTCTTTAGACCGTCAGCGTGTGCGAATTGCACCACGATTTTCAGCTGTGCAAATTAAGTAGCTGACAAACGAGGTGGAATTCTTTTGTTATGATGCGAGGTGGAATTCTATTGTTTTCGCCAGTGTTGTCAGCGAAAATTCCACTAATTCTCTTAAATCTTTTTTACTTAGAATTTTTACTTAGGAATTACTTAAATTACTAATCAACGTTGCAATTGCCTTTTTGTAGACAATACTAAAAAATTGAAAATAAAAAGATGATAAAAAAATTTTAAGGACTACCTTTATATAAATGGACCAAAAAATAGAAGACAATTTTCCTTTAATACAGACGTAGTCTTGTTGAATTTTGTCTAAAAAACTTTAACAATAGCTCTTGTAAAAGAATTTGGGATTTAAAATTATAAAGGTAGAACGCGATTTTAAATTTTAAATAATCAATTAGTTAATCCCAAGTACATGGTTTGCCTTAAATTGAAAGATTGCGCTCCACCTTTATATTTTTAAATCCCAAAATTCTTTTACCAGAGCTATTGTTAAAGTTTTTTAGTCAAAATTCAACAAGACTATGTCTGTATTAAAGAAAAAATTACCTTCTATTTTTTGGTCCATTTATATAAAGGTTTATCATCTTTTTGTTATATTTTTTTTGTATATACTAACTTGTAAACAGTAGGGAAATCCCCATATCTGAAGGAAAACTGCATTATTACCCGCTCAAGGTCATTGGTGTTAGCCTCTGTATCCTTTTTGCTTCTTTTAAACGAAAATTTGTTCAGAATAAATCCACATATATATGTATTATTGCGCAGCCTTGTAACACTATTAAGCACACAAAACAAACTACAATAGCATTTCAAGTGTACAGCTGGTTATGTAATGTTCAGTTGCACACGAACTTAGAATTCCTTACTTCTTTTAAATATATCTGACAAAAAACCAGCGACTACGGGGTACTTTCTGTGATTTTGTATTTAATTTCGGTTTTTTTTTCTGGTTTTGAGAAATTTTTTGACTGAAAGTGGGGGGGCCAATAAGCAACAATGCCTATCATTTACTTGTGAAACATTTTATTAAATTCAGGTGGTATTTCAGCACCTCAGTAATCTCTGTTGCTAAAATATGTAAATTTGAACACAAATTTAAAACAAACCGCGCATAGCCGTCTAATTAGGCATTTCAAACTCAATTTCCAAAGCAACATTCGCGGGAATCTCCATATTCACTTTTAGTATGATTATTGAAAACTAAATTCCGACGATACATATGGAATATGTTTCCACAAAAACTGAGGCTAGAGGTCAATGTAATTTTTCGCTACTTTCAGAATTAAATTTATTGGCTCTTGTATGTTGATGATATAGTATTTACGTAATATTTTAAGCAAACAATTTGCAACTTGAAACCAAATATTCAACCCTTTCCGACCTCAAACAATTAAAATTTTTTAAATATATATTTTTTAAATACAAGTAAAGTTTCAGTGCGCATACAATTTTGTACATGTAGCGTGATTTGCACTTTCATATATTAAATAATTTTGAGCAGCACTGATTGAAAGGATTAACTGACAGATAAGTTATAAGAAACCAAGGCGGCAAGTAACTAGGGACACAAAATGGGGTCTCTAGCCCACACTATACATATTTACAGTTCACATGAGAGTCGGGTTTGATGTATGTAAGTTGTAGGTATATTGCACCATCCATCCATCTTTTTCCAATATTTCTATTCGTGTAGCGAAGCACACCGGGGTCCCGCTAGTGTATTATAAATATTGATAAGAGTTCAATTGAAAATGAAGAAATGAATTATGAATCTGAAAACTACATACATAAATATTGAACACACGTGTTGATTCTCCATAGTTCTTAACAAAAAGACCTAATGTCAATATACACCGAAAGTACGATGTGACAGATATGTTGTGTTGTGGTGTATGTCTTTCCATTGTATCTGAAAAATCACTATTGCCAAAATGGCAGCCATGTTCATTGTTCATACTCTTGTTTAAGAAAAACTCGATGAGATGCAGATGAATCAGTACAACAAATCATAAATACATTTCTTCGTTACTTTTTTTTTATTTTTTTATTTTTAAGGCATCAGAGTAAAAAGTTAGTAAGTGTGTAGGAATAACAATTTTCGGGACGCTGGTGAATATATTCGTTGAACTCGAGGGCTCCATGAGTTAGGTTACCAAATAGTTGTAGCGATATTGATTCGAAAACAGGTAGGCGAATGTTTCTAATGTTGACTTGATCAGAATGCAGTCGGTCAGCAATTTTCAAGATTATTTCAACTGTATTCATGGTTGTTTCTGAAGAAAAGCAACACAATTCTATTACAATGTTGTTTCTTTGATACAACAAAATCACACTTAGTAAATTTAGTTGGACATTACTCATCAAATTGAAGCACAGCATATACCGAATTTAATTAAGTCCAGTTCATTTATTTTTTTCACAGTTTTTATGACAAAACAAAAAATGACTTCTTTTTTGGTTTGGTTTTCACTTGAGAAATGCCGAACGTCAAATTATAATTCTAGAAACGTCAATTCCATTGAACAATGCAAAATGGAAATAAGCACCACCTATTCCATTTCATGAAATAACGTAAATATGCAAATAAGCAACATCTATTGGTATGAAATGTAGCCGTAGCTTGGTGTGATATATGTATCTCATGAACCGCTCGCCGCCAATTCAATGATACTTTACAGAAACCCTCTACATGATAGCCCAAATTTACCGTAGAAATTTGGACGAATTTGGTGGGGCCGGTCTCAGTTATAAAGTAACACGAAAAATGTGCACTTATTTTTTTTTATAGATATTGCTTTGGTAATGTTAGGAGGGGGAGGGGGGGCCAAAAAGATATTTTGCCCTTTGCGCAAGAAAACTTCACTACGCCACTGTTGAAGATAATGCAATAGAGAGTGAACAGGAAAAGCGAGTCTCATTTGTTAAATGTAGGCAAACCAAATTTCGGGAAAGACAACGTCTGCGGGTACGCACGATGGCCCTAACTATAATTGATTGCAACAAATGTAATGCGAAGTTTATTATTGATTTTGAATGTAAATATAGTTAATATAGCAATATAGAGTAGAAAAACAATCAAATAACACCATAGTAACCATTTATGTTGCTTGGCCAAACTAATAATAATGTATCTTTTTGTAGGTGTTATATCTGTAGTAAGCGCAAACAACAATTTTAGAAACAAGTTTTTTCAATTAGAAAACATTTTTCTAAGCTGGGTTTTCTGACCATGAAAAGATTCCCAATGAAAATTCACCTGCCTTGTAGCTGCCATTCGGAGGCAGCCAATTTGTACGAAAAAGTAACCTCATTAAAATTGGAAGAAAATCTAAGCCAAAATCTCCCTGCAGGTATAACGCATCTGAAATCTATTTTTATACTCAGCTGAGCAGAGCTTACAGAGTATATTAATTTTGTTCCCATAACAGTACCCCGTAACGGCATAAACTAATCGAGATAGATATAGACTTCTATATATCAAAATGATCGGGGCGAAAAAAGAAATTCATTTAGGCATGTCCGTCCGTCTGTCCGTTAACACGATAACTTGAGTAATTTTGAAGTATCTTAAGAAATTTGGTATGTAAGTTCCTGGGCATCCTCTCAGATCAATATTTAAAATGACGAAATCGGACTATAACCACGCCCACTTTTGATATCGAAAATTTCGAAAACCGAAAAGTGTGATAATTCATTACCAAGACGGATAAAGCGATGAAACTTGGAATGTGGGTTGACCTTAGGACGCAAAATAGAAAATTAGTAAAACCTGGGACAATAGGAGTGGCACCACTTTTATAAGAAGGTAATATAAAAGTTTTGCAAGCTGTAATTTGCATTCGTTGAAGATATCCATGATGAAATTTGGCAGGAACGTTACTCCTATTACTATATATGTTCTTAGAAAATTAGCAAATCGGATGGGTTGTTAAAAGTCAAACAAAACAAAAATTGAATATCTTTACAGTATATAAGTAAATTAGTCACATTCAACTCCAGTAATGATATGGTGCAACAAAATACAAAAATAAGAAGTTTCAAATGTGGCGTGGTTCGCCCTTTTCATTTAATTTTTCTAGAATAATCTTAATGCCATACGTCGAACAAAATTTATACTCATCCTGTGAAATTTGGTAAGGCATAGCTTCTATGACGGTAACTGCTTTTTGTGAAAATGGGCGAAATCGGTTAAAACTACGCCCAGTTGTTTATACACAGTCTACCGTCTGTCCTTAGTTCACGTACTTATCTGAACTCACTTTATCTTGACATTAAAAATGGCGATATCCGACGACCACGCCCACTTTTTCGATATCGAGAATTTCGAAAAATAAAAGAAATTCATAATTCTATACCAAATACGACAAGGGATGAAACATGGTGATTGGATTCGTTTCTTTACGCAAAATACAACTTAGAAAAAGCAAAATAGGTGTGACACCGCTACCATATTAAGTAGAAGAAAATGAAAAAGTCTGCAGGGCGAAATCAAAAGCCCTTGGAATCGTGGCAGGACTACTGATACGTGGTATTATATGTATAAATAAATTAGCGGTACCCGACAGATGATGTTCTGGTTCACTTGGTTCACATTTTGGTCGATATCTCAAAAACACCTTCACATGTACAAATACAATCACTCCCTTTTAAAGTACTCATAACACCTTTCATTTGATACCCATATCTTACAAACGCATTAGAGTCAACCCTGGTCCACCTTTACGCGATATCTGGAAAAGGCGTCCAACTATAGAATAAGGCCCACTCCCTTTAAAATACACCATTAACACCTTTCATTTGTTACCCATATCGTAGAAACACATTCTAGAGTCACCCCTGTACACCTTTATGGCAATATCTCGAAAAGTCGTCAACCTATAGAAACTAAGGCACCACTCCTTCTAAATACTCATTTACACCTTTCATTTGATGACCCACATCGTACAAACACATTCTAGAGTCACCCCTGATCCACCTTTATGGCGATATCTCGAAAAGTTGTCGACCTATAGAACTAAGGCAACTCCCTTTTAAAATACTCTTTAATACCTTTCATTTGGTACCCATGTCACACAAAACACATTCAGGGTTACCCTAAGTTCATTTTCCTACATGGTGATTTTCCCTTATTTGACAGAGGATGAAGGAATATCGTTCCAAAAAAACGTCACCCGTGGTGTACAATTTGGTCGATATTCTCAAACGTATATGATATGGAATTATAAACCACTAATAAACCATCTACGAAACCTACGAAACTAAAGCAGTTAAGCTCTCAGCTGAGTATGTAATGTTCGGTTACACCTGAACTTAGCCTTCTTACTTGTAGCTTTTTTAATGTCCTGAACAACATTTTCAGAATGCCAAAAGGAAATATATATTTTTTGTTTGCCCCCTAATGTTATCGTACATTGTACAAGGGGGCATGACTTGTTATTATGCAATCAAATCATAAACATATGTAATATGATATCGAACCCATAAAATTGAAGTATCGCGGCTCTGACGTGTTCAAATGCCAAATTACCATATTAGACATTATACAGTATAATATCTTCCTTCTTCGCTTGTGCTTTATGACATTATTAATTTTTTAATGCACCACGAACTTTGCGCACAATCATATTTACGAATTATATCAATTCCTAAAAATGTGAATGTGATGCGTGCTTGATGGTACAACATGTGCATATTTACAATTAACATATGCATGGTGTACATAAGCAAATGCGAAGTTGTAAAGGATACGAGTTCAATTTTTAACAGGTAAATAAAATAATTAAAAAAACGCGCCCAACGCTTTATTTAATGTCTGATCAACGCCCTAATTGATGAGGAGTGTGATGACTAGTACCTAGACCTTCCTAATTATTTTCTATTTTATTATTATTATTACTTCATGTAAGTATTGTTTTCAATAAAACCGTTTAACTTAAATAAAATTATTAATTTTCAAGTTTTTAGTCTTCATTGCCTATTAATTCTCATTCTATTTAGTTTCACTAGTTTTACCGCGTACGTTGTAACGCCCGAGATCGATGAATGTTCCGTGTTTTTCTGTTTTGTTTGTTGATAATTTAGTTTATTGTTTCTGTTAATTGAATTGATTTTGTACGCATATTTGTGAAATGTTCGTTTAAAATATTTTATATTGTATCTTATTGTAATGCAGTGGTACACAATATTTTTGGTTTTTTCGTTCGGGTGCAAAGATAGCAAATTTTTGGCGTCCAACTCTAGAGCAGAAACATATAGCTGGCCATGGGAAAAGCATGGGACCCTCTAAATTTAATCCGCGACAGTAAGCGATTGCCTTGTGCTTTATGATTGTAATTGCATCCGTGGTATCAGCCATCTTCACCTTTGCTTTTGCGCTGATAATTGTGTGCTTCGATTCACATCGCATTATTTCTTAACGCAAAGTCTGTTCCATGCAGCAATTTTGGTGGGTCTAAATTCGGAAGAAGCATGATTGGTGAGACAATTTTTAAAGTTAATATATATAAGGAGTTTAGTCAAACTTAGTGTTAAAATAATAATAAGTTTGTACGGCAGCCATAGTTCTGAAAACCCCATTTGTAGGGAAGTGGCACGCCCCTTTTTTCTCAGAATTTATTTTACACACGCTTTTGTTAGCTTGGCCTGAATGTAACGAATCTTTGAGCTTAATTTTCACCGGTTTCTAGAAGTCTGATTAATTTGAAACTTTGCATACGAATCAAGGCCGATGACAATGCATTAATGTGGTGGTATGGTGATATAAGATCAACGGCCATAAGGTCAATGGCCTTATTACCACTTGAATGGACATAATTTTAACTGAAACTTTGAACACGTATCAAGGCTCGATGAAAATGCATTATTGTGATGATATGGTGACATAAGGTCAACGCCTTAAGGTCAATTGGCCTTATTACACTTTGAATGGCCATAAGTTTGATTGAACTTGCACACGTATCAAGCTCGATGACAATGCATTAATGTGATGGTGTGGTGACATATACGACAACGGTCATAGGTCAATTGGCCTTATACCACTTTTAATGGCCATAAGTTTTGATTGAAACTTTGCACACGTATCAGGGGTCGATGAAAATGCATTATGTGATGGTGTGGTGACATAAGGCCAACGGCCATAAGGTCAATTGGTCTTATTACCACTTTGAATGGCCATAAGTTTGATTGAAACTTTGCACACGTATCAAGCTCGATCACAATGCAATAATGTGATGGTGGGGTGACATAAGGTTAACGGACATAAGGTCAATTGAACTTATGACCACCCCAATGGCCATAGATTGAAACCTTGCACATAATGCGAAAACGCATTCCTTTATTAATGATAGAAGTGGATGCATGGCACATCTACGAAGAGCATACTGGAGCCCGTTTTTAACACGCTTTTATTAGCTTGGCCTGTATCTATGTAACGGAATTTTTGAGCTTAATTTTCACCGGTTTCTAGAGTCTGATTAATTTGAAACTTACATACGTATCAAGGACCGATGACGATGCATTAATGTGATGGTATGGTGACATAAGGTCAACGGGCCATAAGGTCATTGGCCTTATACCACTTTGAATGGCCATAAGTTTGATTGAAACTTTTGCACACGTATCAAGGTCGATGACAATGCATTAATCTGATGGTGTGGTGACATAAGCCAACGCCATACGGTCTATTGACTTATGACCACCTTTGAATGGCCATAGTTTTTGATTGAAACTTGCACACGTATCAAGCTCGATGACAATGCAATAAATGTGAGTCATTCCTTTATTTAATGATAGAAGTGGATGCATGGCACATCTACGAAAGATCAATACTGAGCCCGTTTTTTAACACGCTTTATTAGCTTGGCCTGTATCTATGTAACGTAATCTTTGAGCTTAATTTTCACCGGTTCTAGAAGTCTGATTATTTGAAACTTTACATACGTATCAAGACCGTATGAACGATGCATTAATGTGATGTGTGGTGACATAAGGCCAACGGCCATAAGGTCAATTGCCTTATTAACAACTTTGAATGGCCATAAGTTTGATTGAAACTTTGCACACGTATCAGCTCGATGACAATGCAATAATGTGATGGTGGGGTGACATAAGGTTAACGGACATAAGGTTAATTGAACTTATGACCACCCCAAATCGCCATCAGATTTGAAACTTGCACATAATGCGAAAAACGCATTCCTTTATTAATGATAGAAGTGGATGCATGGCCACATCTACAGAAGAGCATACTAGAGCCCGTTTTTAACACGCTTTTATTAGCTTGGCCTGTATCTATGTAACGGATTTTGAGCTAATTTTCACCGGTTTCTAGAAGTCTGATTATTTGAAACTTTGCATACGTATCAGGACCGATGATCATTAATGTCATGGTATGGTGACATAAGGTCACGGCCATGTCATTTGGCCTTATACCATTTGACATGGAATAGTTTGACTGAAACTTTGCGCTATCAAGGCTGATGAAATGCATTATTTTGGGTGTGTCACTTAAGATACGGCCATAGTCAATTGGCCTTATTACCACTTGAATGGCCATAAGTTTGATTGAAACTTTGCACACGTATCAGGCTCGATGACAATGCTATAATCTGATGGTGTGGTGACATAAGGTCAACGGCCATAAGGTCAATTGGCCTTACTACCACTTTGAATGGCCATAGTTTGATTAAAACTTTGCACACGTATCAAGGCTCGATGACAATGCAGTATGTGATGGTTCGGTGAAATAGGTCACGGCCATAAGGTCATTGGCCTTATTACCACTTTGAACGGCCATAGGTTTGACTGAAACTTTGCACACGTACCAAGGCTCGATGACAATGCAATAATGTGATGGTGAGGTCACGTAAGTTACGGACATAAGGTCAATTGAGCTTGTGACCACCCAAATGGCCGAGATTTGAAACCTTGCACATAATGCGATAAACGCGTTCCGTTATTAATGATAGAAGTGGATGCATGGCACATACGATGAGCACTGGAGCCTTTTTAACACCTTTTTAGCTTGGCCTGTATATCTATCTATGTATCTGTGTATCCATTTGTATACTGTACGGAATCTGGAGTGGAGCCGAGAGCCCGGTAATGCAGACGCTCCGAACTCGTTGCACCTTTGGAAGCATTTTAGATAGGTACTTTTAGCTAGTGCAGGCCACCAGACCAAGGCACCATAGAGAAGAATCGGGCGCACATGGCTGTGTAAATACAGTAGGCACCTTAGGGGAGAATCCCCAGGAGGTCCAATTGCCCTCTTGCAGGTAACACTCTGCTGCTGCCTTCTTGGATCGCTCCACTATATGGTCACTCCATAATAACTTCCTATCCAGAATGACTCCCAAATAGTTGACTTGATCGCTAAACGCTAAGAACGTACCCCCAATTTTGCGGTGTAAGATTTGGTACTTTGTACCTCCTCGTGAAGAGAAGAGCTCGGTTTTATCCGGGTTGACTTCCAAACCTGTGGCGGTTGTACTCCTGGAGCAGCTCCAGGATGTCAGCTGGGTCCGTGGCGTCCACTGGAACCCACCCCTATCAGCGTGACGGCGGCCCTATAGTGGTTGACCGACCTGACGTCGTCACAGGAATAGCTTGACATTGCCCTGGAACCACCTGCATCGGTGTAAGATGGCGTGGACCAGGGTTGTCTTTTTAACCTTAACGGCCACCGTAGAGAGCGCGGCTCGATCCACTACACTGTGTGTGTCGGGATCCTGCAAGCTTCGCTGATCTTGTCTATATGCCAATGATTTGCCGACCCTTGGCAATTTCGGCGAAAGACCGCGTCCAGCCTCCCTGCGTCTTGCCCCTTTTCGCGCCGTGGGGTTGGATTCATCCATGGACCGCTGGCGTTTCGAGGTTTCATCACTCTCGACTAAAACTTTTAAATTACTTGAGCTAAAATATAAAAATAAATAATAGTTTAAAAAAATAAAAAAACACGCTTTTATAGCAAACCGAAATATAAAATAGAAAATAATTTTCAATTAAAAAGGGTTTATATAAGAGTTGTAGAAGGTCAAACAATCGTTTATAGTTAATCACCTCAAAATAAAATGTAATAAAATTTAAGTTATTAACAGAATAATTTAATTCATAGTAAAAAGCGTGGGGTGCTGATATTGAATGTTACAACATTCTATTGGCAACTATCTGAGAGGAAAGATAATGAAATGTAGTCAAATGCACCCCACGCTTTTAATGTGAGTTAAATTTTTCTGTTAATAACTTATATTTTATTATAATTTTATTTTGAGGTGATTTACTATAAACGATTGTTTGACCTTCTACTACTGTTATATTAACCCTTTTTAATTGAAAATTATTTTCTATGTTTTAGTTCGGTTTGCTATAAAGAGCGTGTTTTTTTAGTTTTTTTTAAACTATTATTTATTATATATATAAGATTTAATGAGTCATTATATTTAATGACTCATTAGATTTAATGACTCATTCATATACGTTTCGTTTGCGCGTGAAAAAAACGCCTATCCTCGCTTAGATAATGTTTAGGAGACCCATCTAGCGGCAGTGGTTAAACAACTAGGTACAGCTACAGGGTGTACCTCAAAGCGGAGACACAACCTCTGTTGTATTTCTGTGTATAACATATAGCTGAAATAGTTGTGATAGATAGTGGACGCGCATAGACTACATGGAATTAGTGCAGAGGGTGAAACATGGACACATATTTCAGTTACATTTGAGTATAATGCGTATTGAAATTAGTAGTACTAATTTATGCGTAGCAATTCAGAGGTGTATTTAAAGTTTTTCGCTTAGCAGTCCATATAAAGTTTAAGCGTAAACATATATAGACGTGCAAAAAGATACAGCTATTAGCCGTGTTTTTTTTACACGCGTATGCGTTTGGTTTGCGCGTGAAAAAAAAACGCCTATCCTCGCTTGGAAAATGCTTAGGAGACCCATCTAGCGGCAGTGGTTAAATAACTACAGCTACATCACAGGGTGTACCGAAAAGCGGATACACAACCCTCTGATGGCCATAGGGTATAACATATAGCTGAATCAGTTGCGATGAATTGTGGACACACATAGAATACATAGAATTAGTGTAGAGGCTGAAACCGAGACACATATTTCAGTTACATCTGAGTATAATGCGTATTGAAATTTAGTAGGGCAAATTTATGCGCAGCAATTTCAGAGTGTGTATTTAAAGTTTGTCGCTTAGCAGTCCATATAAAGTTTAAGCGTAAACGTATATAGAAGAATAAAAAAACACAGCCATTATTACAAGGACCCTTTCCTGACAATTTGTTACAATTTAAGTCGTCGAACTCCAAGTATCTTGATGTCACTTCTACCGGACTGTATTTAATATTTGTTCCAAATATGAGCCAAATCGGACCACAAATACGATTTTTTTTTCAATATCTCGACCCTTGCGCCACCTAGGGGCGATTTTTTTCATATATCGCTTTCCATTCATGTATGTATTATGTGTTCTAAATATGAACCAAATCGGATCACAAATAGAGTGAAATTTCTAAAAATGTGAGGCGCATCATAACTTGATTATTGTTCAGTTGGCCTTACTTACGACTATCAATAAAAATTTGGCGCGTCCAACCCTTTTATTTAATTGTCTGATCAACACCCTAGATTGGTGAAGAGTGTGGTGGCTAGTACCTAGGACCTATTTAATTATTTTATAGCTTTTAGTATTCTTGTATTGTAAATATTGTTTTCATAAAACCGTTTAGCTTAAAATTTTTTTTGTTATGAATCCGTATTTATATGGAATGATCCTCTACAATACAATACAACTCTGTCTTACTTCTGTATGCCAAACAAAAAATATATCCTTTACTTCCGGTTGATTACAATTGAACTAAGTTGCTACTATTTTCACACGCTGCGGATATCGGTTTGTATATAACACATCAACAGGTTATGGGCCTTAAGACATCGCGGGTGAATTGTAGAATTGATAATTCTTGAAGTCGTTCTTGAAAAAAGTACACTTTGGTTGTCTCAAGATAAAAATATTGCGTTTCGAAAACATAATGCAGGCGAACATATTGGCATTTCGAACGTCTAAAAGGGTGTGAAAACTTCGATGTATGGAAACTTCACGATAAATCTTATCTAGTGATAAAGGTTGCTGGGACGTGGTATAATCGGGGTTAAACGCTGATGCCGCAGAAAAAGATATGCAAGCAGATGAACGCGCTCTTGCCAAAATCACTCTAATGATCGAGCCATAAAGTTTTCACACATTGCAACTGTTAAAACAGCAATAGAGGCTTGGGAAGCCTTGATTTCAGCATACGAAGACTCCGGTTTAACGCGCAAAGTCGGACTACTTAAACAACTCGTCCAATGTAGACTCTCTGATTCTCGTCGATGCAGGAGTACTTAAACTCTTTAGTAATGACGTCATTAAAAGTGCAAAATGATGGACTGAAATTGATGAAAAGGTGACTGCATCACTGATACTAGCAGGCCTGCCGGATGAGTTTCGCCCTTTGTTTTAGCTTACTTACTTACTTAATTGGCGCTTAACCGTCTAAACGGTTATGGCCGTCCAACAAGGCAAGCCAGTCGCTCCATCGCTCCGCCAACCGGCGCCAATTGATCACACCAAGGGAGTTTTAAATCGTTTCCACCTGGTCCTTCCAACGGAGTGGGGGCCGCCCTCTACCTCTACTTTCCATAGGCGGGTTTCCGATAGAAACACTTTCTTGGCCGGAGCATCATCTTTCATTCGCATAACATGGCCTAGCCAGCGCAGCCGCTGCGTTTTTAATTCACTGGACTATGTTGATGTCTGCGTATAGCTCGTACAGCTCATCATTAAATCTTCTTCGGTACTCGCCATCGCCAACGCGTAGAGGTCCATAAATTTTCGAAGAACTTTTCTCTCGAACACTCCCAAAGCCGCTTCATCTGCTGTTGTCACGGTCCATGCTTCTGCCCCATATAGCAGGACGGGTACGATAAGTGACTTGTAGAGTATGATTTTCGTTCGCCGAGAGAGGACTTTACTTTCAATTGCCTACCTAGTGCAAGTAGCATTTATTGCAAGATTGATTCTTCGCTGGATTTCAGTGCTGATGTTGTTGCTAGTGTTGATGCTGGTTCCCAAATAAACGAAGCCTTTTAATATTTCGAAATTATGGCTGCCAACAGTAGCGTGGTTGCCAAGGCGCATATGCGCTGACTCTTTGCTCGATAATAGCAGGTACTTCGTTTTGTCCTCATTCACCATCAACCCATCTTTACCGCTTCTTTTTCCAGTTTGGAGTAAGCAGAGCTAACAGCGCGGGTATTTCGGTCGATGATATATATGTCATCAGCATATGCTAGTAATTGCACGCTTTTATAGTATATTGTTCCATTGCGTTTAAGTTCTGCAGCTAGTATAATTTTCTCCAGCACCAAATAAAGAAATCGCACGAGAGGCGGTCACCCTGTCTGACGTCGTTTATTCGAACGTGCTCGGAGAGGTCCTTACCAATTCTGACTGAGCTGATTGGTGTTGCAAAACGTCATTTTGCACAGCCGTATACGTTTGCGGGGAAACCAAATTCAGACATAGCGGCATATAGGCAGCTCCTTTTCGTGCTGTCATAGGCGGCTTTGGTAATGAATTATCGCACTTTTTCGATTTTTCGAAATTTTCGATATCCGAAAGGTTGGGCGTGGTTATAGTCCGATATCGTTCATTTTAAAAAGCGATCTGAGATGAGTGCCCAGGAACCTACATACCAAATTTCGTCAAGATACCTCAAAATTGACTCAAGTTATCGTGTTAACGGACGGACGGACGGACGTGCATGACTCAATCAAATTTTTTTTCGATACTGATGATTTTGATATATGGAAGTCTATATCTATCTCGATCCTTTATTACCTGTACAACCAACCGTTATCCAATCAAAGTTAATATACTCTGTGACCTCTGCTCAACTGAGTATAAAAAGTAATCGAGTTGAGTTGGCTAAGGTCTTTCAGTTGAAACCGCTTAGGTAATTGTCGAACTGATTGATAGCGTGTGTATAGTGTTGCATATTCAAAAATAGGGCACTATTGTGAACGAGCGAATGAAATGAACATAGAATGTGCAGATAAACAAAAATAACAAAATAACAGCGTGGCGGCAGGGTGACATACATAAAAACATACACACGCATTTCGTGTATTTTGTTTTTTGTAATTCTCTGGTTGAGTGTCAAAAATATACTGCGCTAGAAGTAGAAATGTCATAGCCGCGGAAAAAATTACAATTAGCTGATAAACCTCCATCATCTGTATGGTTTGGCATAATGAAACTGTTTAGCTAGTTGAAGCGTTTTCTTCAAGCTCGCTTGAAAAAATACACTTAGTTAAAAGTTTTAAACGTTTCGTTAAAACTCTTAAATAAAGTTGTATGTATGTATCTATGTATATATATATATACACTTCAGGTAAAAAAAGCCGAGGCAAATGTTTTGCCTATTATGGCGTTTACACAGTTACTACAGCTGGGTAACGAAACATTTTAGTTATTGTGGTTAACAGCGATAGTTCCTTAACTGATTCTGTGGCACCTTAAGGTGAGACAGGTAGAAAGTCCACAGCAGTTTTCGTTAAAGCAACTATATTTCATTAAAGTAATAGTTTTATCCTTGAAGAAAGAATTAACATAATTGTCTAAACAGAACAAATCACGCAAGATATGGAATGCGGCGGAGGACAATATAATAAATTATCCCTAAGTAGATTCTGGACGAAATATATTGAATAGGTGACTGTATTCACTCGTTATCGAAGTGGACGACTACGAAAGGCCACTAAACGCCTTAATATGAATATTGTCACGATAGCTCTTCTGAATGCATTTAAAACTTTTACAGAAACTCCGCGGAATTGCAGGATAATATAAATATGATAACTATATATTGTTGGTGCGCCGTCACTTGAGGTAAATTATTAGATGGTGCCTGGCTGGAATAAAACCAAATTCATACCACAAAAATCCTTCCCTCCACTAAGCTTGTTCTGAGAAAAAAGAAACTGGCATCGGTGCGACTGAGGACGAGTATATTCTCCGATTAGCGCAAAATGAATATATTCAATTAAGTTTTGTAATATGTGGTTAGCCCCCAAAAAAATATTGATTCACAGCAACGTTCAGATTACCGTGCTCGAATAGCACCCAATTCTTGGTGAGATGCCGTCTTGAATGCTATCAATGTAGGCGGCGGATATAATCTGCGATTCTATATATTTCATCCACAATCTCCTAAAGATGATTCATTACAATGTACATCGCCTACGCTATTCATATTTCGGGTTATTTGCGGTTTGTAAATATTTATGTAAATTTCCATCTTAAGGATAACATTATTAAATAAAAAAAAATTTTAACGTATTTAGGGCAATTCCTCTTATTTCCAATTTTTTACTAACGTTCGTATCGCTAAACTGTTGAATAAATAACTCTAATATTCAATAATGGAAAATGACCTTTATTAAAGTACTTCACAATAACACTGATACTCATAACTAATAGCTTGCTTAAATCAAACTGATTACTGCTTACTCAGCTTTAACTCCTTTTATACTCTGTGATGTCTCGTCGCATACTTCTAGGCGTTTTTATTTCTAGAATTTACTACTTGTTTACCAGCTATAATTTCTCAGCTATAACTACACATGCACAATTATAGCTTCTCGCAAAGCCATATGCGCGTGTATATGTGAGTGATACTTCCACCGATAATTGCCTACTTTTGGAAGTATCTCAGATATATGCATGTGCTTGTGCATTCCTCTCCGTTGCTTGTATGGACATATGTGTAGACATAATGATTGATCTGTTGATGTGCATACAAGTCACTGCTTAGTATCGGCTTAGAGATGATAGTATCCCTTAGTGTTGCTAATATTCGTCATACTGCCTTCCACCTAAGTCTGATCGTCCCGACCAGACAAATTTCCTGATCTAAACTCCGCTAGCATCTCCAAATGAACCACTTTTCTATTGCGTGGTTCCCCAATGTTTTGTATGCGGTAGATGATATCACTGATCTTCTTCACAACTTTGTACGGGCCTTCCCAACTGCACCGAAATTTGGATGGAACACCTTTCCGCCGGTGAGGGTTGTATAACAGTACCCAATCTCCCTCCCGGAAAACCTTCCGAATTATTGTTCTTGTATTACCTGTGTTTCATCCTAGTACTCATTATCCTGATTCGTTCCCTCGCACTCTGTTGCTTGGCCAATGAACTACTTCGTAGAGCTTGCGCTTGACGGATTGGCTTCGCATAATCAGTATCGTTCCGACATTTCTCAATAGTAGTGCGCCCTGGCTTGAAACCACCTTTGCATTCTTTCTGGGAAATTCTTTCGTTCGTTTTATGCGTCCATTAGGGGGTTTCAATGCCAGTGTTTTTCTCGCAGATACCTTCGGTTTTGATTTCTTTGGCACATTCTTCCATCAACCTTTGCCCGATCTACTTCCCTTGACTTTTGTGGTCTCTGTCGCATCTCTTCCACCAGCACTCGCTTACTGCTGAACCCTTTCTCCAAACTGAAGTTAAGTGGCACATCTTGTCTTATTGCGCATAATCTTTCTCCGCATATCGATTCTGATGTCATGGTCAACTAAGAAGTCCACTCCCAATGTGACTTCATCGACGATCTCCGCCACAACCAATTTGTGTAGAACCATGACCTTCCCAATTAAGACTTCACAGATCACTTCTCCTTGGACTTGTTATACTCGCCAGTAACCGTACGCAACCTTGCTCCACGTAATGGCTTTACTCTCCTTTTGGCCAAATCAGATCGGTTAAGGAATGAGATGCGCCCGTATCTACAGTCAGTACACACTCCTTGCCATCCACATTACCTTTGTACGGTAATGACTGCTCGAGTTTCTTCCAATTTGCGAGATAGATATCACAGGACATTCAATAGCTGGGGTCAAGTTTTCGATCTTTACATCTGACTCGCTCTTGCTTATCTCCTCCAGCTTTACGTTTACGACCAGCCAAGCTGAAACTACCAGGACCGGTGCTGCAATGACGTGCAATGTGCCCTGGCTTCCACACTTAAAACGTTGGATTGCACCTTTATTCTTCTGTTGCGTTCCTTTTAAAACATCCAAAATTGCGTATACCCACTCTGGCCTTTCTACTTCCACACGGCGTGCTTTGAAAACTGGCTTACACAGAAGCGACACTGTTTCCTGAATCAGAGCATGTGATACCGTTTCTACGAATGTAGGTTTTGGGTTGCGTATGTCGCTCGCTACGTTTCGGCATCCCGTATTCCATTAATAAAACTCTGGATTTTTACCCTTTGAGTGTATCCCACGGGTGCGTCTGCATTTGCCAAATGAGCTAACCTTTCAATATCGTAAGCAAACTCCTGAAATGTCTCATTCGCTTTTTGGTAAACGGTTTTGCAACTCAATTTGATATATCTGTTTTCTGTGCTCGCTTCCATAACGTCTCTCGACAGCGGCCATCAATGCTGCATAACTGTTCCGTTCATACTCTGGAATAGTCTGTAAGACTTCCGCTGCAGGCCCTTTCAATGGCCACGAACAGTGCAGTAGCTTTATCTTCCACATTCCAGTTGTTCGCTGTTGCGGTCTTCTCAAACTGAAGCTTAAACATCTGGAAAGGGACAGACCCGTCAAAGGATGGACTTCTTACCTTCGGATTAGAGGTTGAAGTGACGGGGCGGTCCATTGTAATTCCTGGATCCTATCTTTCAAAGCATCCATCTCTGCCTTTATTTTATCCTGTCGACCACTGAAGGTTTCATGAAACTCGGTAAGTTTTTTCCATATGCGCTTCCAGTTTAGATGATATATGGACTTCCTGCTCTTCTAGTTGTGTGGAGATGTGAGGTGATATCTGTGCTGAAATTTCTGCCGACATTTCGGAAATACGCGTATCCTGTGCTTCAATCTTAAATATTATGCGTGTCTCTTGCGATTCCATCTTGGATGTTATTTGCGACGACATTTCTGAAATGCGTGCCTCCTGTATTTCCTTTTGTGAAGCATATATGTCTTCTGTTCTTCCAGTTGAGATGACATTTGCAACGACATTGATGTTACTGTCGATGTTTGTGCAGATATTGCAGCCATACTGTTCAAGCTGTGCTGGTAACTGTCTGCGATGTTTCGTTTTCTCTTCAATTTTTGTTGTTGATTTTTCCACATCAGGATAAAAGACATACTCGTCCACATTAATTCTTTCCAACTCCATTACCTCTCGTAGCCGTGCTTGAAATTCGATCTTATTGCCGGTTGTATGCAATCCACGGTTCCGCAACTCCTTTTTCAGTTGCTGGATACTTAATTCACTTAACTTTGCCATGTCCTAGTTGTATTCGAAATCTCCAGAATTATTCAAAAATTCCTCTTCAGACACCAACTGTAACTTATATAGGGCAATCCTCTTATTTCCAATCTTCTACTAACGTACGTATCGCTAAATTGTGAATAAATAACTCTAGTATTCAATAATGAAAAATGGCCTTTATTAAGTACTTCGCTATAACACTGATACTTCACAACTAATAGCTTGCTTAAATGAAACTAATTACTGCTTACTTAGCTTTAACTACTTTTATACTTTGTGATGTCCCGTTCGTATACTTCTAGGCGTTTCTATTTCTAGAATTTACTACTGTTTACCAGCTATATATTCTCAGCCATAACTAAAGATGCACAATTATAGCTTCTCGCATAGCCATATGCGCGTGTATATGTGAGTGATACTTCCACCGATGATTGCCTACTTTTGGGAGTATCTCAGATATATGCATGTGTTTTTGAATTTCTCTCCGCTGCTTGTATAGACATATGTGTAAACATAATGATTGATCTTTGATGTGCATACAAGTCACTGCTAGTGTCGGCTTAGAGATGATAGTATCCTTATTGTTGCTAATATTCGTCACAATATCATTGCTTTTACGAAAAACTGCTAGGACTTACTAACTTTTTGTATTAACATATCACTAATGAGCTGAGGTATTATCAACATATACCACAAGAACTTAAAAACGTTTCTTGGCGTAGTTGTAGTGACCATAGAATTTTGTAAGAGGGAAACAATTTTCGTCGGCTTTTTTTTTACCGTAAGTGTATATGTATTGTTACGAATATAGCAAAACTAAGGGGTGCTGATAAGAAGTGACGTGAATTCACATCAATAATTAATCATTATGTATCTACATAAACGAATCAATAATTGCGTCTACACATATGTACGTATACGAGCAGCGGAGAACCAATGCACAAACACATGCACATATCTTATCTGAGTTGTCACAAGAGAGGGCAATAATTTGTGCAAGTATTACTCAAATAAGAAGTTATAAACGTAGTTGTGGCTGGCGATTTTGTAGCTGAAACAAACTAGTAAGTTCTGGAATAGAAAAGCCTGGAGTATGCGATGAGAAATCAAAAAGTAAAAAAGGCGCGACAGTAAGAGGCGAGAGGAGTTTCATTTGAGCTATCAATCATTTTGGTTATTAAGCAAGCTATTCGTTTGCAAAGTTTGAGGGTTATTGTGAAGTACTTTAATAAAGGACATTTTGTATTATTAAATATTGGAGTTATTTATTCAACAGTTTAGTGATTCAAACTCAGCAGAAGATTGCAAATAAGGGGAATTGCAAGTAAATTCGTACAGTATATTTGTAATGTTTTTGCACCAAGGAGATTTAATCTATTTATGTATATATATATAAAGAAGGATGTAAATATATTTGTATGCAGTTTATGTACTCCGAAAAACACTCCGCCTATTTTATGTATTCAAATTTGTAGAATAGCTTCACAGCAACCCGGAGAGTGTTCCTGTAAGTTTCTTTCCGGAAGTAGTCCAGGGACCGATCTATCCTATTATTGAAAAAACAAAATTAATATTTATTTATTAAATTTCAGATTTAAATGATCTTTATTGACTTTGTTCACTACGTTTTCCCAGTACTTTTATTATTTTATTGCAATTAATTATTTCCACGCAATAACATTTTTTTAACGATGGAAAAGAAGTATAATTTCTCACTTTAAATTGAAAGTACTTAATTGAGGGGGTTTCCATTTGGTACAAATAATTTCAAAAATTGCTTAAACCGATGAGAGGTTTAAAGTTATGCTCACAGTTCTAACCGTGTAGTTACTGACTTCCCCACAGGTTATAGGAAAGGTAATTAGTGTACCGAGTTTTTTGTTGACAGTAAAAGATTTTGATTTACAAAAACTTTAAAATCTCATTTAAGGATGGCTTTTTCACTCATGGCTATCGACCAACTTCTCTCATTTATCTTGTGTTTATAGACGAACGCATGGACATGTCTAAATTCATTTTTTCACTCTGATCATTTTGATACATGGAAGTCTATGCTTACCTCGATAACTTCATTCCGTTACCAGCTATCATTATGCGGACAAAATGAATATACTGCCATCCATAGCAGAAAGCAGTAAAATTAATACTATGACCCATTAAATGACTATATGGAGAGCCATTATCATATTATTCTCGTACATAACTCACTTCAGAGCCCGAAATTAGGCGCCAACTGCCTTAATGTCGTGTAAACGTAAAAGCAGTAAAATGAAATTGACTGCTTTTCCCCTTTTTATACTCAGCTGAGCAGAGCCTTGTCTAGACCACGTTGATGGCCTGTCGGCGATTTTGCTAAAGAAATGCCCAGCTCTCATCGAACCTCTTAAAATAATGTTTAATTTATCTCTTTCATCAGTACTTTCATTAATGATTGGGAAAGTAGCACACATAGCTCCGATTTTGAAATCTGGTAAACAAAGAATGATGTTCGGAACTATAGAACCATCTCGAAGCTCTCTTCCGTTTCAAACTTGTTGAGTGCATCGTAAAAGACAAATTGTTCTTTGCAACCAAGTCGCTTATTTGTCATAATGGAGCATGGATTTGTACCAGGGCGGTCCACAGCCACGAACTTAGCTGTGTTCACCGACTACTGCAATACTGCTTTTCGGCTGGATTTCAGGTTGACTGTGTATATACAGACTTTTCAAAGGCTTGGATAAAGTTTCTCATATAGTACTACTTAAAAAACTAGCATTTATGGGCTTCCATTCCAGCTTTTTGGAGTGGATAAATCGTATCTCACTGATAGACGTTATGTTGTGTACCATTGATGGTGTGTTCTCACAACCTTCATTGCCCTCTTCTGGGGTACCGCAAGGGAGCGTCTTAGGCCCTCTACTATTTGTTCTGTTCATCATGACATAGTAGCTGCTTTTCCTTCGCAAATTTTTTACTTTATGCCGATGACCTCAAATATTCGCCAAAATCCAAGATGCCTCTGATGAAGCAAGCTTCAATGCGATATCAACGCTGTTAATTCATGGGTCTTCGTTTTCGTCTCCCTTTAAACATAACGAAATGTTTAAAATGACATTTGCTAAAATTTTGTATTTCGAAGTACGTCCCTACCACATTTCTAATACTGTCCTTCAGAAGTCGTCGAAGTAATGGGCCTAGAGTTTTTTTTTAACCGAAAATGTCTTTAACAAACATGTTGATTTCATCATTGCGAAGGCCTACTCTGTTCTAGGCTTTATTCGTCGGAACTGCACCAAGTTCTCAGACCCTTATACTCTTAAAATGATGTATATAACTTTTGTTCGCTCAAACCCTTGAATATGCAGTTTTTTGTCCGGAGGCCGTATAACCAGATATCAATAAAAAGAATAGAACGTATTCAAAGGTGTTCATTAATTTCGCTTTACGGTCCCTCAAATTTGATACTCCATTCCACCTATGCATCCGTATTATTCTACTGACCTACAATCTCTCGAAACCCGTAGGTCAATCTTATCTTTGACTTCATGTTTAATGTTATTCATGGTACGATAGATTGTCCTTATCTTCTGGAAAGGATATTTTCAACATTCCAAAGCGAAATCTCGCGTCACCTATCCTTTTTACTGTAAAAAAGTCAAAATTAATTTGGCAGTAATGCTCCTCTTGCAAGATCTATGCGCGAATTTAATATTCTATCTCAGAGTATTTCCTTGATTTTTCCTTGGGAAAACAAGCTTTTCTGAATATTCTACTCACTTATTTTAAGTAGGTATTTTTCATTTTGTAACCTACACCATTGTTATTAGTCCTGTAAGAATGTTCTTTCATAGACAGTATTGAATAAATATAAATATAAATATAAATATAAATTTTGAGGTATCTTGATGAAATTTGGTATGTGGGTTCCTGGGCGCTCATCTCAGATTATTTAAAATGAACGAAATCGGACTGCAACCAAGCCCACTTTACGATATCGAAAATTTCGAAAAATAGAAAAAGTGCGATAATTCATTACCAAAGACGGATAAAGCGATGCAAAACTTGGTAGGTGGGTTGTCCTTATGACGAAGAATAGAACTTTGGTAAAATTTTTGGGACAATGGGCGTGCCACCGCCACTTTTAAAATAAGGTAATTTAAAGGTTTTGCAAGCTGTAATTTGGCAGTCGTTGAAGATATGAAATGCCAACATTCACTCCAGTAATGATATGGTGCAACAAAATACAAAAATAAAAGAAAATATCAAATGGGCGTGGCTCCGCCCTTTTTCATTTATTCGTGTACAATACTTTTAATGCCATAAGTCGAACAAAATGTACCAATCCTTGTGAAATTTGGTAGGGGCATAGATTCTATGACGATAACTGTTTTATGTGAAAGTGGGCGAAATCGAAATCCTTCCGCTTGGCCGTTACATGATAACTTGAGCAAAAAATCGATATATCTTTACTAAACTTAGTTCACGTACTTATCTGAAACTCACTTTATCTTGGTATAAAAAATGCCCGAAATCGGATTATAACGACGCCCACTTTTTCGATATCGAAATTACGAAAAATGAAAAAAAAATGCCATAATTCTATATCAAATATGAAAAAAGGGATGAAACAGGCATTTGATGGTTATTGACGCAAATATAATTTTAGAAAAAGCTTGTAAATGGGTGGACACCTACCATATTAAGTAGAAGATAATGAAAAAGTTATGCAGGGCGAAATCAAATCCCTTGGTATCTGCAGGAATACTGTTCGTGGTATTACATATTTAAATAAATAGCGGTACCCAACAGATGATGTTGTGGGGTCCCCCTGGTCCACATTTTGGTCGATATCTCGAAAACGCCTTCACATATACAACTAAGGGCCACTCCCCTTTTAGAACCTTCATTAATACCTTTAATTTGATACCCATAACGTACAAACACATTCTAGAGTTACCCCGTGTACACCTTTATGGTGATATCTCGAAAAGGCGTTCACCTATAGAAACTAAGGCCCACTCCCTTTTAAAATACTCATTAACACCTTTCATTGATACCCATATCGTACAAACACATTCAAGAGCCACCCTGGTAAACCTTTATGCGATATCTCGAAAAGAGTCCACCTATAGAACTAAGGCCCATCCCTTTTAAAATACTCATTAACACCTTTCATTTGATACCCATATCGTACAAACACATTCTAGAGTCACCTCTGGTCCACTTTTATAGCGATATCTCGAAAAGGCGTTCACTATAGAACTAAGGCCCACTCCTTTTTAAAATACTCATTAACACCTTTCATTTGTACCCATATCGTACAATTAGATTCTAGAGTCACCCCTGGTCCACCTTGTGTCGATATCCGAAATGGCGTGCACCTATAGAACTATGGCCACTCCCTTTTAAAATGCTCTTTATACCTTACATTTGGTACCATGTCCATACAAACACATTCCAGGGTTACCCTAGGTTCATTTTCCAAAATGGTGATTTTCCCTTATTTTGTCTCCAAAGCTCTCAGCTGAGTATGTAATGTTTGGTTACACCGAAACTTAGCCTTCCTTACGTGTTTATAGAATAGTTTGACTTACGTGTTTATGCTTTGAGATCATTCTTTTTATTATGATGTTATTTTCATATGAAAATATATAATTAACTTATATAAATAACTTGCAGACCCGGCAGACGTTGTCCTGCCCTAAATTTGGCCTATCTGCATACATTTTAATAAGCTTTTTCCGTCTGAATCTGCCCTCCCCCTCTTCACTTTTCCTAATCCATTATCCACTCTTCCCCCCATTTTTCGCTCATCTATCTCCATCTCGTCTCATTCTATCTCTCTCAGTCTCCTTCTCCTTCTCTCTTTTCTCTTATCTCAAGTTTTCTCATTCTTCTTCATATCTATTGCCAGTCCCAGAGGGTGGTATGTATTTTTGCTCCAGTCCATTCCGAGTCTCAGTCCCAGTCCCAGCTTCGAGTCTCAGTCTCATCCTAGTCCTAATCACAGTCCCAGTCCGTCTCTGGTCTACTTCCCGGAAAAAAGCATCGTAAATACTAATATAGGCTAAATTTATATACCAAATTTCAGGCAAATCGAACAGGACGTATGTAAATAGGTATGTGTATTATTAATTCATGTCTTTATTTCGGCTTCGCATGCATATTTATCAGTTTTACCAGGTTGATGCGACTAAATCGAATACACAATGAAAATTACTTTAAATCTCAGCAACAGCTTTCATTTGATATCCTATTGTATAAACCACATTCTAGGGGTATCCGGGTCCCACGTTTTGCCTATATCTCGAGACCTAGTCACCCAGCGGTATAAAAATACTCTGTACTAAAGCACACATCAACAGCTTCAATTTGATACCCATAATGTAAAAACACACCCTATTGTTCCCTGATCCACGTTTTGGCCTATATCTCGAGACCCTAGTCACCAATAGGTATGAAATCTACACTGTACTAAAGCACTCATCAACAGCTTTCATTTGATATCCATATTGTATAATCACATTCTAGGGTGCCCGGGTCCACGTTTTGACCTATATCTTGAGACCCTAGTCACCCAGGGGTACGAAAAATACCCACTATCAAAGTACTCATAAACAGCTTCCATTTGATACCCATATTGTACAAACACATCCCAGGATTACCCAGGTCCACGTTGATCTCAATACCCTAGCCAGAACGGGATAAAAAGTATCCTATGTCCGTTCCCTGGTTCTAAGCTACCTCTCCACCATTTTCAGCGAAATCGGTTCATCCGTTCTTGAGTTATGTGTAATGTAACTAACACCACTTTCTTTTATATAAAGTAACCCGTTGTGGGTTTAAAACTTAAAAAAAAATATTTTTTTGCCGGCTTATGCCGGTGTTTTGCACTTTATTGTTTTACACGAGCAAAATACAACTGAACTTAAAACTATATTAGTATGGCCTTTTATTAGTTCTTATCGACGGCCCAATTGCAGCGGCGTCGCATCGTTGTTGGTATTTTCATATGTTGCAGTGGTATCGTATCACTGCCAATGTTCCCATCCGCTGGTGACGCGCGGTTGGCGTTTGTTGGATGCTCGTATAGAAATATGAAGCTAAGGTATGCGCGGTACTGGCAGTGCGAACTATGTTCCCACGGAGCGGTAGTGAGGCATCAGCATTTATTCCGTATGCATGCGCGTTTTGTAACTGGAGTGAAGAATGCAGGTGGCTTATGTTGTTGATATCGTATCACCAGTAATGTTCCCATGATGTGAATATGCTAGTCAGCGTTTATCGCATACACGTGTGCTGCGATGTGACTAGAGAATGCAGGCAACCTACTATGTGAATATTTGTGAAGTTTGAATGTGGGTGGTGTTAACTCCTCCCCTCTTAAAGACGGTTGTCCTCGATCGTCTGAAAAATTTGAAAAGTCCTTACTTCGGGCACTGGGACTTGGACTTGCCTGGTTGTTTCTTGGCTCTGGCTGCCTTGAGTGATTGATTGTAATGGTTGCTCTGTAGGTTTATTTGTTTTCTTCCTGCAGTGCTTCCTGAAGCTGGCAATGACAAGGATAAGTAGGATTATGGTAATACCTGAGAATATTCGGTTGGCCGTGTTTTCTGTTTGGAGGGACTGGATTTTTATAGTGTTGTTCAAATGTAACTCGCTAAGGGCTTCGAGTGACAAAAGTTTGGTAAAGCTCTCCTCCCTTGGATTTGGCTGTGCTATTGCTGGCATCACCCTTAAAGGAGGTGTTTCGAAATTCCTATAAGTTCTGCCGTTAGCTATTACCGTCTCATTTTTGAAGTTCAGTATATAGGTGCCATTCATTTTGCGCATATCGCCGCTGATACTTATATTGCCATGGTAATCATTAAGGAATAGTATTCCTGGGGCAATTAGCTCGTCTCTTGGTATATGGTGGCAATTTATCATGGGGCACGAAGAATTAAGGCTTTTAATTAGGTTAGTTATACAAAAGTCATTTTTTAAATCTAACAATTCATCTTGCTTACAAATGCTATTGAGTTATATTTTTTACAATTAATTTTATTCCGAATATTTCTTCTTTATTTTGAATAATATTATTAAATTTTAGATTAATCATTACATCTTTTTTTATTACTGATTTTATAATAAAATTGTTATAAATTACTTTTGTAGTTAATGGAATTTTCAAGACATACAAAATAGAAGTTGAATTGCTTAATACGCTAACTTCGGCTAATTCTAGAGCCTCTTCCATTGTGTTGAAGGGCATATTTTCCTTATTAAACTCCTTAATGGATATTTCAATTTCTTTCTTATTCAAAATCATAGAATTTATGATACCTAATCTAGCCCATTGTATGGCATATTTTATGTTAACTTATTTCTTCTTTTATAAGCCTAATTTTATTCTGTAAATTTAAAGCGATTTCGTTTACAATTACCTCTTCGTTCTGAAAGGTACTTAATATATCATTAGTGATTTTCGTTAAATTATTTATCTGCTGCTTAAAAGCATTGTTTATATAATATTGCTTATTATTATTGATATTTAGTTTTTCTAAATTACCATTTATCATAATTAGGTCGTCGTGATCGTGGTTTCCTGCCAGGTATTTCCAGGCAGTGCCAAGGATATCTAGGGATCTTCTTTGTCTGGGACTATGAGGAGGCTCTACGATTTCCAACTATAAAAATCTTGTTGGGCCTCTTGTTGCAAGGTGGGATAAATAGGATTTTCGGTGGTTAAAACTTTGTCATCATCTCAGTAATATTTTGCAAAACTTGACGGTAGACTGCGGTATCAATGATGTGGATAAAGTTAAGGGTGCCATCCTTGATTTTGGAGAAACCATATCGATGGTTGTTAAGTGGGATGAGGAATAGTCGTGAATTTGGACTTCTCCCTGGGTTTG
>JARSSU010031242.1:0-34703 GCA_029619165.1 Eurosta solidaginis
GGACTCATACAAAGCAGAAGCGCACTTCTCAAATGTATGCACAGAGATTGCAAACATTCGCTTAATGTACTCCCCTCTCCGGCCCATCTACTCATGGTGATTTGGATCCCACGTCACAATGGGAATGTACACTGTGATCGAGATACTCATTGTGCTATGAAGGAATAGCTTCTGAAAACAGACTATGTATAATAAGTACAGCACACCCCGATTTTTCCCCCTTCTTACTCATGCAAACATGTATTGACCATGTTGTATTCTGAGAAATCCAATGTTAGTGAGGGCACTGAAGCCACTTCCCAATCACCCCTCCGTTTGTGGTCAATACATCGCGGGTTCCTATTAACGTGTAACACTGTCGTGTTGATCGATACTACAGAGTGACATGCAATTGGATCGTCCACATACGAACTGAAACTGAAGGCATGAGGAAGTGCTAGAGAAAAGTGTCGAACAATTTTTGTCTGACACGTGCAGATGCCCAGGGCTCTAGCAATAGGTGATCAGGCAGGAAACGTTTCTGAACAATACGTTCGTCAACGTTGTTATCGACTGCTTGTGTGTCGGCGCTGCAATGCAACGGTTATCCTGTCGAGTATCATTAGAAGTTTAGAAGTACAATCTGTCTTCAACGTTTACATAATTAAGGAGAAAGACAGTAGCTCATGAGTGGTACTCACCATGGCGCTAGCTAGACGTAGGGCTTACTAGACTGTACCCAGTGGCTTTGATGGGGTCAGCCACTATAACCTAACCTATCTTAACCAAAAAAAATGTAATGGCGCGGATAACCTCATCGCAAGAGATCTATAGGCGAGCTTCTCTGTTCCAATTTGCGTCGTCGCTACCTTGATTTTTTGTCCACATACATTGGACGGAGCGGAATCCTACATGTTTCTAGACAACTCCGTGATCGGCTGCATCTGCAAGCAGACGATATGTTTTCACTGAGAGCTTTTCTCATGCAGATAATACAATCGGGTTGCGCCTGCCGAAACACTTCCGTCTGAATGGGCGACGCCGCTTAGAGAAAAGGAATTTTCTTCTGAATTGACAACAAACTCTGATTCTCTAAAAGTGTTGCGTGTGGTCTTTGCACGCGTGTTTGTGCGAACCCCTGTGCATCTCGTGCTTCGGGTAGGCAGAGTACGCTGATCGACACACCACGGTGTCCGCCTAATCTATCTACACGCGATACCCAGATATTTTAAAACGTTATCCGTGTCTATGAAACACGTTACTTCCCCCAGCGTGTTAGCGCTGTAGTCACTACAACCCTAGCGTCGCTGATATTGCCTGTCAGTAAGACGGTGAATATAGTATACCAAATTCATTCAAGGGTGTTTCCTAGCACAATCTTATAGCTTCGCCAACGTCCAGATTGTAACATCACTCTACCCACATGGCAAGGAAGTTCTGTTTGCCTTTAGACCACTTCTGATGCTGCTAGGCGAGACCTCCAATTCCTCATCTGGAAATTATCTCTATTGCGGGTTGGGAAAAAGGGCAGTGCGTATAACCTAGAATGGATTTTACATTCACGGTCACATCTGCTAATAGCGTTAGTGCGAGATGGTGCGAGCTACAGTATCCCAAATGGTGAGCTTGTTACCAGAAACCACGTGCCGGTATTACTGCATCCGGCAAAGACCTATAAACCTGCGGTAACGACTCCCACGAAACTTCACTCCCAGAAACATCGTCCGTAGCGCTACAGCAACACAACATCATACGTCATTACTTTTCTAATAGTTCTTCATACATTCATACGATCGATTGGAGTAAAACTTAATTATAGATCTGCCTATATTAGCACCTTTTTGCATCGAGGAATTTACTCTATTGCGGAAACCCGAATGTGCTTGTAAGAAAGTAGTCAAAAATTTAACGTTTTAGCCGTCAAGCTTCAAATCGATATATACAAGAAATATGTACTTATCAATGTTTGAATTTCCTATACTTTGAACACAATTGGCCAAGCGAATCGAACTCTCTACTTTTTGTAAATTTTTATTATGACCACCCATCATAGGAAAATAAAAAAATAAAAATCTACCCCACACTCTCTTACGAAAGTAACATTAAAATCGCATGAGACATGCAATAGTAAAGCGTTTGAAGCATTTGCATTTAAACAATTGGATTTTCAATCAAATTACTATAATCATATATCTCAGTCAACGTCATGCAAAAAAAATATTCAGGAGGAAAACTCTAAAGTTCCATCATTATTTATTCATGTTACTCATATTTGCATATGACCGTACAACCGACTTTGCTCACATACATACGCTTAGCAGCTAAAGAGAAAAAGATAAGCGGCCAAATGCGTAAAAGAAACTTAAAACATACTCACATGGTGAAAAGCGCCTTTTTAGTATGCAAATATAATCTCTTCTAATCTCACAAAACAAAATTCACACCTACAAATTGAAGTTGAGACGGCTTTAAAACGGCACGAATGAACTTAAAACGGATTCAGTCGGATTAAGCATATTTAAACGTATGTGAGTAAATACTTGTATGGGTTAGGTTCTCGTACATATGTATATGTAACCATACAAGGATATATATATGCATATGTTGCTAGTGAAAATCCCAAGTAAATCTGCTTCAAAGCATAAGAGGACGTAGTAGAAGCCAAAGAGACAGGCAGACAGAAAGGTAGAACACAAAATGTTGAGAGGAGGAAACAAGCATTAATATTAGAGGAAGTGTACAAAGTGGAAGTGAAACACGAGGTTTTAAGGAGTGTATGAATGCATGTTTTAGGTTGTTGCATAGGTATATCGCACACTAACAACAAAATAGTCACAACTTAAAAAATGTAAATGTTCAGGAGAGAAGAAAAACGGTTTATGTGAAAACGTCTGCAATGTTATACTGAAATCCAGTTTTACGAAGAAGTAGACCTTCATTATAAAATAAATTGCCGAAATTTTGTTGTAATTATTTGTTTGCGGACAAAATGTATAGCAATTTTGAATTATGACTATTTGACTACTCGTACATTCACAATTATTTCATCAAAAAAAGGCACAATTCTCAATAATACAAGCAAATTTACTTACTCTTTACGTATAAAAAAGACACAGTTTTAATTAATACACAAAAAGTTAAAAATTTTTTGCAACAAGATAGTCAGAATTTAAAATAATACGCTTTATGCATAAAAAACCTGACACTTGTTCTTAATAAGCGCAGAGCACTAAAAATAGTACTCGTTAGTTGATACAGCGGAAGCGATGCTATCAACACCAAAACTTTGAAAAAGGCAATTTTCCAGTTAAAGAAGAAAATAATGAGAACGAAATTTAAGGGGAAGTTAGAGATGTGTACCGTGAATTGGTTTATGGAAAAAAACCGATTTTGAAAAATTGTAAGTTATGACTCTTTTGTAGTAAGTGTGCGATATGTTAGTAAATGATTGTGACGGTGGTTGGCTTTAGGCATGCGAGGGACTGTATTTTAATAGACTGGAGTACAAGAGTAATTACGTGTAAATTATTATGCCAACAACACAGGCACACACATATACTAACACATCTGTGCTTCCATAAATGCATAAACACGTGCAAAACAAACAACAAAATGATTACAAGGAAATGTGAAACGTAACGTGAACATATGCAATGGAAGTCAACTCCAACAAACTGTATTCCAACCAAAACAAAATTTTCGCAGCAGACACAATATGCAGTGGTTAAAAACTTGCCGATAACGTCACCTGAACTTACTGCGAAAAAGGAAATCAACCAGGAAAATACAAAATAAATTAAGAGAAATAATCAGTGAACAGAGAGTGGCGCGAAAAGAAGTGAAGAAATCAGCAGCAGAATTTAATTTTTACAATTGTATTTACATATGAATGTATGTAGTAGAACTAAAGTGGCAGCCACGAAAATGAGGTGAAATAAATGTTGAAAGTCCCGGGAGTCGCGAAAAGCAGAACATAGCGCTCAGAGCAACAACACGCAACCCAAGAACGAAAGGAGTAATGCAACAACGGCAATAGCTTTTTGGCGCAGAAGGTGAAATAGCTAACGTTAGAGATGGCACAAAGTTGGTCGTAACGCTAAAGACATGCGACAAATGTCGCAAAGGATTATTACATATATCAATAAATAAGCAATTTCAAGCATATAACGTACGAATGTGTTTGTATATACGTATGTATATGTGCAAAAGTTTCTATGAAAAAAGTAATCACGTTGGTACAGTGGGCCAAATATGAAGAAAAAATTCTAAGTGTCCTCAATGGAATTACCCAATTTTTACTTTGCTTATTTAGTTGAGTAATTTTTGGTAAACAAGAGCAAATCTCGGAGTTCGATATAAGAAGGGTATTGTAAATGTGACATTAAAAGACACAATAAATGGCAAGTGAGCGTCTCGTGATATTCGAGTTTAAATTTAGAAAAAATTTAGTTCTTCGAAAACCCCTAGCCTCCTTCTTGCGAAAAATCAAGTGAATTCGCCCAAATTCGGTATTTGGACTAACTCTGATTTTACAGCATTGTTTATTACACACACACGTATATTTCAGAATGCGAGTGTTGTAAGAGCTCCGCCCCAAGCCACAATGAAGTTTTTCGTATAGACGCGCTTAACGCAATATTATGCAAGCCAACACCACAATCGCGCAATATATTGCGTTTTTAAACATAAAATAACTTCAGACTTAGCAGTTAAATTTAATTTCGGCTTGCCCATTCATATAAAAAATTTCCCGGAGCATTGTTATAAACATTCTCACTATACAACAAAAATAATTGCTAACATAATTTGTCTCCTGTTCTTTTGTAAAAGTGCCTTTTAAGTTTAATTTTGAGAATGTTAGAAAAAGTACCAACGATTCGGAATAATAATCTTACTTGCAAAATGTGAAACCAAAGTAAACGTTGAATTCTTCTTATGCATTTCTTGCAACAAAAGTTCGAAGTTGGCTACTTTTTCAAGTCAGATGGCAGTAGTGTCGCTTGATCTGCCGTTCTCCATGAAAAGAAAAATCATGCATAAGATTGCGCGGAACGCATCTATATGAAAACGTTCATTGTGGCTCGGCCTCTAGGCTGGGTGCGAGTTAGCCTAAATTGCTATCTAAAATGAGAAAAACCTAAATCGCTGAAAAAATGTCGGTAAAGCAGTGTAGAAAAAATTTAGATTGTACTTTTCAATACACATAAATTCAAATGTCAATTTTGAAAAACAAACATTTTATTTTTTTTGTTTTTTTTTATTTGCAAAGAGAGGGACGAATGCACATAAACATGCATCGCAAAATACGTGGGATATAGTTGGTGCTTTGGTCTGTGTGACCATTCTTTGCTGAATACGATTAAGGCTGGGTGCGAGTTCGCCTAAATTTTAGGTACCTAAACTAATATTCCACTGGAACTTTCCAGCACTGCAATAATTTAGGAAAAAGCTGTCGAAACTGTGCGAGTTGATTTGAAAACCTACACTGTTTATTTCTGCTAACAAAATAATAACAATACGCGGAATTTGGTAATTTTGACGCGTTTTGATGCTTAAAAAGAACAGAGGTCAATTAGGGTCCGCGGTAAGTATCCCAAGATAGCAATACAAGAAAATGTAGTGGCTCCGTTTTATAAGGCTTTATTTCCGGACATAGTGGAGCACATGCACAATGACCTTTTTCACAATCTCGAATTCAATACTGTGATGCTGGCACTCCTCCAATAACTTTATAAACTCAATGCTTATAGGTTATGTTGAGTTTTTCCCACCTGTTAAATCCTCTATAGCATTGAGCGTCTTGGAGGGCGCCGCCTCCATATCTTCGCCAGCTTGGTTGCTCTAAACAGGGTTAACGTCTCGGACGTTTTCGTTCCGTGTAAATTAAAATGGAAAGACACAACTTGTTTTAATTTTCTTTATTACTACAATCTTAACGATTAGCAAAAAACACAACCGAAGTTAAAGTATGCGAATATTGGAATGAATATAATTTTTTATCTCAGTGACGTGAGCCGTAGCTGCATTTGACATTCGCGTTGCCAACTGCCCGCGCCTGTCAAATGCAACTAAAGCTTCTTATCCTTACAACTTCTTTAGGCCAATTAGTCCACTTGGTTTCCAAAATATGTTCAGACTGCGGTCCATATTTGAGAAGGAGCCTATTCTTGTGTCGTCAACATCAGTTTGAATAAATTTGAGCTACAATTGATCGGGTCTTAATCGCAGCAGGGATCATCGCTCTATGATCTACTTAAATTGAATGGACAAGAGCCATTTACATATTTGCATATATGTACAATGTTGAAAAATCAATACTTTTGGTTTTGATATTGACATTTGAATTTAGGTTGAAAATTATACTCATAAAAATGCAAAAATTTTATTTTGCACTGCCTTACCGACAGTTTCCAGTGATTTAGGTTTTTTCCATATTTAGGTAGAAATTTAGGTCAACTCGCACACAGCCTAAGTGGTGTTGGATTTATCACTGGTGACAGAACAAATGGGCGTAGGTTTCACAATTCAATATCAGATTCGATTCTGGATAAGTGAGAGTTCATCCTGTTATAGTTTCCTGAACGAAGTTGGGCCAGCGTGACTTCTATTTTTGTGGGTAGCTCAGCAAATGTTGAGTAATGTATTTTGATAACAGTGTTTACATAGCGCGACCGACCTACAGAAGGCATATACCGACTCGGTACGGATTATGCTAAAGGTGCCCTTATCATAATTTGGATCAAGCCGCTGAGTTGGTAGGTGTCGGATCTCATCGTAGTGCCTACGCAGATGTTTCCTTTTCTCTCTGGAAGGTGGGCCTAGCTCAATCAATTGTTTTCTGGGATGTCCCAATTTGTGAAAATTCAGCAAAAACTATTATTTCAGCATTTTATTGTACTTCATTACATTGAGCTCGTGTGCCTTGATTTTTAGGAGGTGTTAGGGGCCAGAAAAGGACGTCCCGTGGCAGTTCTGATTGCAGTATGCTGACAGGCCTGCATGCTCTTTCAGCATTAGTTTTTAAGTCAGATAACCAAACCGACGACATGAAACAATTGCTTTTTAATTGCAGCGTTTCTAAATCCTTTCCCCAAGTGGTGTCGGCAAGCGACTTGAGGAATTTGCCTCGGGTTTTACTTTAAATACAATTCCGGGTGACAGGCGTAACTTCAGCGATGTGAACGTCTCATATTTGTATAATATGTTCTTTCCAGAAAGACTGCGCAGATAACTTATTTTTTGGAAACTAATTCGCCTATTAAGGGGTAGTTGGTAGCTCCTTCTCGAAGGGAACTTTAATATATAGAAATCGACAAGAATCGGGGATGCGACACCCCGTAAAAGTTCTCCGAAGTTTTAAGGTTTCGTTACTAAATTGAGCCAACGCTTGCAGATCCTTCAGATAATTTGCAGTGTTAGGAAATTGGTAAGGGGTGAAAACTCTAAGTCTTGGAGTAGTGTCCCATGGTTGAATGTGCCAAAAGCTTTGGACAAGTCAAATGCATCGAGCACCATCCAATGATAGGGTTTGGCTGACTCAGTCAGTAATTTTACTTTCTGTTAATGGCTGAGGTCGGAGGGTTAAGGTGCTCTTCTGATTTGAAAGGTTTGTGCTCATTTACCAACTGTATAATGTGAAGGTTTGTAGGGTTGCACTGTCTCGGTACGTCAATTTATCTTTTAGGTATCCTACCGCCGGAACGGAGCGAATCGAAGCTGAAATCATGACTTTGCGAAACGCCCGCTCATTTTTGAAAGCATTATTAAATAATTTTATGCTAAATGTGAGTATCTGCCATCATCATCATATCAGCGGCTCACCGAAGGCTCCATGTTCCATTCCGATCATCAGTCCGAATGCGGAAAGCAGCGAATAATTGATCTGTGAAAGTCTTGTTGCCTTCCTAATTTACTTTTTTGAAGTCAATGACCGTTCAGAGAAGATGAAATTTGCTGATCGGTGTATTAAGAGGAGTTTGAAATGGTCTGTTCCTTTAAACGCAGTTTATGAGTCCTGCCCTGACGATGAAAATGCCGAGCCAGCAATGCTAGTGGGGGCATCGCAAATGACCGTACAGAAAGCTGTATTATCTAATGTTAATAAATCTCTTGCCCAAGTTCGTTATTTTGATTATCTCAGGTCTAGAATGGAAAATGCCAATTCGCAGCCTTAATATTCTGCAACATGCATATTTGATTCCTAATTCAATCAATGATGTTTATGCCCTTAACTCCTGCAGTTTACATCTTCCTTATTATACTCAGCGTGCCTTGCACACCAAGCATATTAACTTTGATTGAATAACGGTTGGTTGTACAGGTATAAAGGAATCGAGATAGATATAGACTTCCATATATCAAAATCATCAGTATCGAAAAAAAATTTGATTGAGCCATGTCCGTCCGTCCGTTAACACGATACTTACTTACTTACTTAATTGGCGCTAACCGTCTAAACAGTTATGGTAGTCCAACAAGGCGCGCCAGTCGCTCCTTCGCTCCGCCAACCGGCGCCAATTGGTCACACCAAGGGAGTTTAAATCGTTTTCCACCTGGTCCTTCCAACGGAGTGCGGGCCGCCCTCTAACTCTGCTTCCATAGGCGGGTTCCGATAGAAACACTTTCTTGGCCGGAGCATTATCTTCCATTCGCATAACATGGCCTAGCCAGCGCAGCCGCTGCGTTTTCATTGGCTGGACTATGTTGATGTCTGCGTAAAGCTCCTACGGCTCACCGTTAAATCTTCTTCGGTACTCGCCAACGCCAACGCTTAGAGGTCCATAAATCTTTCGAAGAACTTTTATCTCGAACACTACTAGAGCCGCTCCATCTGATGTTGTCATGGTCCATGCTTCTGCCCCATATAGCAGGACGGGTACGATAAGTGACTTGTAGAGTATGATTTTCGTTTGCCGAGAGAGGACTTTACTTTTCAATTGCCTACCTAGTCCAAAGTAGCATTTATTGGCAAGATTGATTCTTCGCTGGATTTCAGTGTTGATATTGTTGCTAGTGTTGATGCTGCTTTCCAAATAAACGAAATCTTTTACTATTTCGAAATTATGGCTGCCAACAGTGGCGTGGTTGCGTGGTTGCGTGGTTGCCAAGGCGCATATGCGCTGACTCTTTGCTCGATGATAGCAGGTACTTCGTTTTGTCCTAATTCACCATCGAACCCATCTTTCCGCTTCTTTTTCCAGTTTGGAGTAAGCAGAGCTAACAGCGTGGGTGTTTAGGCCGTTAACACGATAACTTGAGTAAATATTGAAGTATCTTCACCAACTTTGGTACACGAGCTTATCTTGACTCAGAATAGGTTGGTATTGAAAATGAGCGAAATCGGATGATAACCACGCCCAATTTTTATATAATAAAGTTTTGGAAAATACAAAAAACCTGATAATTTAGTAGATAACACACCTAGAATGTTGAAATTTGACATCTGGACTGATATTGAGACTCTTGATAAAAATTTGCAAACATTTTTTTAAATGGGCATGGCACCGCCCACTTGTGATAAAATCAATTTTACAAATATTAGTCATAAATCAAAAATCGTTAAACCTATCATAACAAAATTCGGCCTTTACTATAAGGAATGCTTTGAAGAAAAATTATCGAAATCGGTTAAAGACCACGCCCACTTTTATATAAAAGAGTTTTGAAAGGGTCGTGGACGAATAAAATAAGCTATATCTTTGCAAAAGAGAGCTTTATATCCATTTCATTTCCCAAGTGGATTTATAACAATAAATAGGAAAAACTTCAAATTTAAAAAAATGGGCGTGGCACCGCCCCTTTTATGACTAAGAAACTTATTATGCTTCGGGAGCCATAACTCGAAGAAAAATTAACGGATCGTAATAAAATTGGGTACACCAATTTTCCCTATAGCAGGAAATATTTCTAGGAAAAATGGACGAGATAGGTTAAAGACCACGCCCACTTTTATATAAAAGATTTTAAAAGGGCCGTAGACGGAAAGAGTAAGATATAACTTAGCGAAAAAGAGTCTTGTGTCAATAGAATTTTACTTTCTAAATTGAATTATAACATTAAATTGGAAATTACTAAAAATTTTGAAAATGGGTGTGGCACCGCCTTTTTTATGACTAAGCAATTTTCTATGTTTCGGGAGCGATAACTCGAAGAAAAATTAACGGATCATAATAAAATTTGGTACACATAAAAAAAAACCTTATTTCTACAATTATGATGTTGCTTTGCCCGGGGTGTGAACCCAGGGCATACGGTGTGGTAGGCGGAGCACGCTACCATCACACCACGGTGGTCGCCATAAATTTTACTTTAGTTAAATATACACACACATAAATAGTAGTTGACAAACTCACGTTTGCAGTGCAAACTTTGCACCCACTACCATCGTTGCCACATAGGGTCTTTTGAAATAAATATATTTCGCTTGGTCGTGTTCGGTACTCTTGTTTCAGTTAAGGTCTTTATTAAGGGCCGTTTTCACCATCTGCAGTTAACACATACTCATATTTTATCTGACAGACCACCTAAGGATTTCTGTCTAATAAAGTAGACGTTAACAGAAGATGGTAAAAAGGGCCCCAAGAATTATTTAAATTAAATATGTTAATGGGTTATATCAAATAGAAAAGTTATAACAACAAGTAAGGACGGCTAAGTTCGGGTGTAACCGAACACTACATACTCAGTTGAGAGCTATGGAGACAAAGTAAGGGAAAATCACCATGTAGGAAAATGAACCTAGGGTAACCCTGGAATGTGTCTGTATGATATGTGTATAAAATGGATGGTATTAAAAGAGTATTTTAAAAGGGATTAGGGCATAGTTCTAAAGCTAGACCAGGGGTGACTCTAGAATGTGTTTCTACGATATGGGTATAAAATGAATGGTGTTAATAAGTATTTTAAAAGGGAGTGGGCCTTAGTTCTATATGTGGACTTCTTTTCGAGATATCGCCATAAAGGTGAACCAGGGGTGACTCTTGAATGCGTTTGTACAATACGGGTATCAAACGAAAGGCGTTAATGAGTATTTCAAAAGGGCGTGGGGTTTAGTTCTATAGGTGGACGCCTTTTCGAGATATCGGCATAAAGCTGGACCAGGGGCGACTCTAGAATTTGTTTGTACGATATGGGTATCAAACGAAAGGTGTTAATGAGTATTTCAAAAGGGCGTGGGGTTTAGTTCTATAGGTAGACGCCTTTTCGATATATCGCCATAAAGGTGGACCAGGGGTCACTCTAGAATGTGTTTGTAAGATATGGGTATCAAATTAAAGGTATTAATGAGGGTTTTAAAAGGGAGTGGTGGTAGTTGTATAGGTGGTCGCCTTTTCGAGATATCGGCATAAAGGTGGACCAGGGTTGACTCTAGAATTTGTTTGTACGATATGGGTATCAAACGAAAGGTGTTAATGAGTATTTCAAAAGGGCGTGGGGTTTAGTTCTATAGGTAGACGCCTTTTCGAGATATCGCCATAAAGGTGGACCAGGGGTCACTCTAGAATGTGTTTGTAAGATATGGGTATCAAATTAAAGGTATTAATGAGGGTTTTAAAAGGGAGTGGTGGTAGTTGTATAGGTGGTCGCCTTTTCGAGATATCGGCATAAAGGTGGACCAGGGGTGACTCTAGAATGCGTTTGTACAATAGGGGTATCAAACGAAAGGTGGCAATGAGTATTTTAAAAGGGCGTGGGGCTTAGTTCTATAGGTGGACGCCTTTTCGAGATATCGCCAAAAAGGTGGACCATGGGTGACTCTAGAATGTGTTTGTACGATATGGGTATCAAACTAAAGGTATTAATGAGGGTTTTAAAAGGGAGTGTTGGTAGTTGTATAGGTGGTCGCCTTTTCGAGATATCGGCATAAAGGTGGACCAGGGGTGACTCTGGAATGTGTTTGTACGATATGGGTATCAAATTAAAGACATTAATGAGGGTTTTAAAAGGGAGTGGTGGTAGTTGTATAGGTGGTCGCCTTTTCGAGATATCGGCATAAAGGTGGACCAGGGGTGACTCTAGAATGCGTTTGTACAGCATGGGTATCAAACGAAAGGTGTTAATGAGTATTTTAAAAGGGCGTGGGGCTTAGTTCTATAGGTGGACGCCTTTTCGAGATATCGCCAAAAAGGTGGACCATGGGTGACTGTAGAATGTGTTTATACGATAGGGGTATCAAACCAAAGGTGGCAATGAGTATTTTAAAAGGGCGTGGGGCTTAGTTCTATAGGTGGACGCCTTTTCGAGATATCGCCAAAAGGTGGACCATGGGTGACTCTAGAATGTGTTTGTACGATATGGGTATCAAACTAAAGGTATTAATGAGGGTTTTAAAAGGGAGTGGTGGTAGTTGTATAGGTGGTCGCCTTTTCGAGATATCGGCATAAAGGTGGACCAGGGGTGACTCTAGGATGTGTTTGTACGATATGGGTATCAAATTAAAGGCATTAATGAGGGTTTTAAAAGGGAGTGGTGGTAGTTGTATAGGTGGTCGCCTTTTCGAGATATCGCCAAAAGGTGGGCCAGGGGTGACTCTAGAATGCGTTTGTACAGCATGGGTATCAAACGAAAGGTGTTAATGAGTATTTTAAAAGGGAGTGGGGTTTAGTTCTATAGGTAGACGCCTTTTCGAGATATCGCATAAAGGTGGACCAGGGGTGACTCTAGAATGCGTTTGTACAATATGGGGTATCAAACGAAAGGTGGCAATGAGTAAATTAAAAGGGCGTGGGGCTTAGTTCTATAGGTGGACGCCTTTTCGAGATATCGCCATAAAGGTGGACCATGAGTGACTGTAGAATGTGTTTGTACGATAGGGGTATCAAACCAAAGGTGGCAATGAGTATTTTAAAAGGGCGTGGGGCTTAGTTCTATAGGTGGACGCCTTTTCGATATATCGCCAAAAAGGTGGACCATGGGGTGACTCTAGAATGTGTTTGTACGATAAGGGTATCAAACTAAAGGTATTAATGAGGGTTTTAAAAGGGAGTGGTGGTAGTTGTATAGGTGGTCGCCTTTTCGAGATATCGGCATAAAGGTGGACCAGGGGTGACTCTAGAATGCGTTTGTACAATAGGGGTATCAAACAAAGGCGGCAATGAGTATTTTAAAAGGGCGTGGGGCTTAGTTCTATAGGTGGACGCTTTTTCGAGATATCGCCAAAAAGGTGGACCAGGGTGACTCTAGAATGTGTTTGTACGATATGGGTATCAAACTAAAGGTATTAATGAGGGTTTTAAAAGGGAGTGGTGGTAGTTGTATAGGTGGTCGCCTTTTCGAGATATCGGCATAAAGGTGGACCAGGGGTGACTCTGGAATGTGTTTATACGATATGGGTATCAAATTAAAGGCATTAATGAGGGTTTTAAAAGGGAGTGGTGGTAGTTGTATAGGTGGTCGCCTTTTCGAGATATCGGCATAACGGTGTACCAGGGGTTGCTCTAGAATGCGTTTGTACAGCATGGGGTATCAAACGAAAGGTGTTAATGAGTATTTTAAAAGGGAGTGGGCCTTAGTTCTATAGGTGGACGCCTTTTCGAGATATCGCCATAAAGGTGGACCAGGGGTGACTCTAGAATGTGTTTGTACAATATGGGTATCAAACGAAAGGTGCTAATGAGTATTTTAAAAGGGCGTGGGGCTTAGTTCCATAGGTGGACGCCTTTTCGAGATATCACCAAAAAGGTGGACCATGGGTGACTCTAGAATGTGTTTGTACGATATGGGTATCAAACTTAAGGTATTAATGAGGGTTTTAAAAGGGAGTGGTGGTAGTTGTATAGGTGGTCGCCTTTTCGAGATATCGGCATAAAGGTGGACCAGGGGTGACTCTGGAATGTGTTTGTACGATATGGGTATCAAATTAAAGGCATTAATGAGGGTTTTAAAAGGGAGTGGTGGTAGTTGTATAGGTGGTCGCCTTTTCGAGATATCGGCATAAAGGTGGACCAGGGGTGACTCTAGAATGCGTTTGTACAGTATGGGTATCAAACGAAAGGTGTTAGTGAGTATTTTAAAAGGGAGTGGGGCCTTAGTTCTATAGGTGGACGCCTTTTCGAGATATCGCCATAAAGGTGGACCATGGGTGACTCTAGAATGTGTTTGTACGATATGGGAATCAAATTAAAGGTATTAATGAGGGTTCTAAAAGGGAGTGGTGGTAGTTGTATAGGTGGTCGCTTTTTCCAGATATCGGCATAAAGGTGGACCAGGGGTAACTCTAGAATTTGGTTGTACGATATGGGTATCAAACGAAAGATTTTAATGAGTATTTTAAAAGGGCGTGAGTGCTTAGTTCTCATAGGTGGACGCCTTTTCGAGATATCGCCATAAAGGTGGACCAGGGGTGACTCTAGAATGTGTTTGTACGATATGGGTATCAAATAAAGGTATTAATGAGGGTTTTAAAAGGGAGTGGTGGTAGTTGTATAGGTGGTCGCCTTTTCGAGATATCGGCATAAAGTGGACCAGGGGTGACTCTAGAATGCGTTTGTACATATGGGTATCAAACGAAAGGTGTCTAATGAGTATTTTAAAAGGGCGTGGGGCTTAGTTCTATAGGTGGACGCCTTTTCGAGATATCGCCATAAAGGTGGACCATGGGTGACTCTAGAATGTGTTTGTACGATATGGGTATCAAATTAAAGGTATTAATGAGGGTTTTAAAAGGGAGTGGTGGTAGTTGTATAGGTGGTCGCCTTTTTCGAGATATCGGCATAAAGGTGGACCAGGGGTGACTCTAGAATGTGTTTGTACGATATGGGTATCAAACGAAAGGCTTTAATGAGTATTTTAAAAGGGAGTGGGCTTGGTTCTATAGGTGGACGCCTTTTCGAGATATCGCCATAAAGGTGGACCAGGGGTGACTCTAGAATGCGTTTGTACATATGGGTATCAAAACGAAAGGTGTTAATGAGTATTTTAAAAGGGAGTGGGCCTTAGTTCTATAGGTGGACGCCTTTTCGAGATATCGCCATAAAGGTGGACCAGGGTGACTCTAGAATGTGTTTGTACGATATGGGAATCAAATTAAAGGTATTAATGAGGGTTTTAAAAGGGAGTGGTGGTAGTTGTAGAGGTGGTCGCTTTTTCCAGATATCGGCATAAAGGTGGACCAGGGGTGACTCTAGAATTTGTTTGTACGATATGGGTATCAAATGAAAGGAGTAATGAGCATTTTAAAAGGGAGTGAGCCTTAGTTCTATAGGTGGACGCCTTTTCGTGATATAGCCATAAAGGTGGACCAGGGGTGACTCTAGACTTTGGTTGTACGATATGGGTATCAAAATGAAAGGTAATAATGAGTATTTTAAAAGGGATTGGGCCTTAGTTCTATAGGTGGACGCCTTTCGAGATATCGCCATAAAGGTGGACCATGGGGTGACTCTAGAATGTGTTTGTACGATATGGGAATCAAATTAAAGGTATTAATGAGGGTTTTAAAAGGGAGTGGTGGTAGTTGTATAGGTGGTCACCTTTTCGAGATATCGCATAAAGGTGGACCAGGGGTGACTCTAGAATTTGCTTGTACGATATGGGTATCAAATTACAGGTATTAATGAGGGTTTTAAAAGGGAGTGGTGGTAGTTGTATAGGTGGTCGCCTTTTCGAGATTTCGCCGTAAAGGTGGACCAGGGGTGACTCTAGACTTTGTTTGTACGATATGGGTATCAAATGAAAGGGTGTAATGAGCATTTTAAAAGGGAGTGAGCCTTACTTCTATAGGTGGACGCCTTTTCGAGATATCGCCATAAAGGTGGACCAGGGGTGACTCTAGACTTTGGTTTGTACGATATGGGTATCAAATGAAAGGGGTAATGAGCATTTTAAAAGGGAGTGAGCCTTACTTCTATAGGTGGACGCCTTTTCGAGATATCGCCATAAAGGTGGATCACGGGGTGACTCTAGAATGTGTTTGTACGATATGGGTATCAAATTACAGGTATTAATGAGGGTTTTAAAAGGGAGTGGTGGTAGTTGTATAGGTGGTCGCCTTTTCGAGATTTCGCCGTAAAGATTGACCAGGGGTGACTCTAGACTTTGTTTGTACGATATGGGTATCAAATGAAAGGGGTTAATGAGCATTTTAAAAGGGAGTGAGCCTTACTTCTATAGGTGGACGCCTTTTCGAGGTATCGGCATAAAAGTGGATCAGGCGTGACTCTAGAATGTGTTTGTACGATATGGGTTTCAAATTACAGGTATTAATGAGGGTTTTAAAAGGGAGTGGTGGTAGTTGTATAGGTGGTCGCCTTTTCGAGATTTCGCCGTAAAGGTTGAGCAGGGGTGACTCTAGACTTTGTTTGTACGATATGGGTATCAAACGAAAGGTGTTAATGAGTATTTTAAATGGGCGTGGGGCTTAGTTTTATAGGTAATATTTTGCGTCAATAAGCCAATCCAAATACCATGTTTCATTCCTTTTTTCGTATTTGGTATAGAATTATGGCATTTTTTTCGTTTTTGGTAATTTTCTATATCGAAAAAGTGGGCGTGGTCATAGTCGGATTTCGGCCATTTTTTATACCAATACAAGGTGAGTTCATATAAGTACGTGAACTGAGTTTAGTAAAGATATATCGATTTTTGCTCAAGTTATCGTGTTAACGGCAGAGCGGAAGGGCAGACGGCCGACTGTGTATAAAAACTGGGCGTGGCTTCAACCGATTTTTTTCACAGGAATAAGTTATCGTCCCAGAAGCTAAGCCCTACCAAATTTCACAAGGATTTGTAAATTTTTGTTCGACTTATGGCATTAAAAGTATCCTAAACAAATTAAATGAAAAAGGGCGGAGCCACGCCCATTTTTAAATTTTCTTTAATTTTTGCATTTTATTGCACCATATCATTACTGGAGTTGAATGTTAACATAAGTTTACTTATATATTGTTAAGATATTAAATTTTTTGTTAAAATTTTACTTAAAAAAATTTTTTTTTAAAGTGGGCGTGGTTGTTCTCCGACTTTGATAATTTTTATTAAGCATACATATGGTAATAGGAGTAACGTTCCTGCCAAATTACATAATGATATTTTCAACGACTGCCAAATTACAGCTTGCAAAACTGTTAAATTACCTTATTTTAAAACTGGGCGGTGCACGCCCATTGTCCAAAATTTTACTGATTTTCTATTCTGCGTCGTAAGTTCAACTCACCTACCAAGTTTAATCGCTTTATCCGTCTTTGGTGATGAATTATCCCATTTTTTCGATTTTTCGAAATTTTCGATATCGAAAAAGAGGGCGTGGTTATAGTCCGATATTGTTCGTTTTAAATAGCGATCTGAGATGAGTGCTCAGGAACCTACATACCAAATTTCATCAAGATACCTCAAAATTTACTCAAGTTATCGTTTTAACGGACGGACGGACCGACGGACGGACGGACATGGCTCAATCAAATTTTTTTCGATACTGATGATTTTGATATATGGAAGTCTATATCTATCTCGATTCCTTTATACCTGTACAACGAACCGTTATCCAATCAAAGTTAATATACTATGTGAGTATAAAAAACGGCGTTCGCGTACAAATACAACAAAAAACCTATCATGCAGGACGGGAAATCACCAAAAACCTGCAAGTTCGCTTATAAAATTCAAGTTTTTGTTCGTTTTTTTGATTGAAGATTTGCAAATGTAATTTATTTACGCTTGCATACGTGAGGTCCTAATAACAATATTAAAAACATTTACTTAAGTACTTAATTGGCGCTTAACCGTTTAAAAGACTATGTTCGACCAACAAGGTGCACCAGTCGCTTCTTCACTGTGTTAACTGGCGCCAATTGGTCACACCAAGGGAGTCTAAATCGGAGTTAGGTCTATCCAGCGGAGTTAGAGTTGTCGACTCCTCTGCTTCCATTTCTACATAAACATACTTCCTTATGCGGAGCATCATCTTTCATTCGCATAACATGGCCTAGCCAAGGTAGCCGATGCGTTTTAATTCGCTGGACTTTGTTGATGTGTGGGTAAAGCTCGTACACCTCATCCTTAAATCTTCTTCGGTACACGCCATCACTATCGCTCCGTAAATCTTTCGAAGAACTTTTCTCTGGAAAAAATTTTCAAAACCGCGTCATCTAATCTGATATTATCATGGTCCATGTTTCTGCGCCACATAGCAGGACGGGTACGAAAATTGACTTGTAGAGCATGATTTTCATTTTTCAATAGATCACTTTTCTTTTCATTCATTATTTCAAAGCTGATGTTGTTGTTTGAGTTAATTCTTGTTTCTAAATAAACGATGTCTTTTACTAATTCAAATTCATAGCTGCCAAGAGTGGCGTGATTGCAAAGGCAAAATCCGCTGACTCTTTGCTTGATACAGCAGGTACATCGTTTTGCCTTTTTATACCATTCATCCCAATTTCCCCTTCCTTATTCCAGTTTGGAGTAAGCAGAACTTAAGGCGGGGTGTTCTTCCAATGATATCAATGTCGTCAGCATATGCCAGTTCTTTTATTCTTTTATAGAATATTGTTCAAGAGCGGTTAAGTTCTGCAGCTAGTATAATTTTCTCCAGCATCAAATAAAGAAATCGGACGATGAGGGTCATCCTGTCTGAAACCTCGTTTAGTTCAGAATGGCTCGGCGAGGTCCTTCCTATTTCTGACTGAGGTGATGGTGTTACTCAACTCATTTAGTCATAGCGGCATATACGCAGCTTCTTTTCGTTCTATCAAAAACGGCTTTCAAATCAACGAAGAGGAAATATGTTTCAATTCTTTTATTTGCGGTTTTCTTAAGATTTGGTGCATAGTGAAAATATGGTCGATGGTACTGATGGTCTGAAGCTGCACTGGCTATGTCCAATCAGCCGATTCACGATGGGCTTCAATCTTTTGCACAATACGCTTGAAAGGCCTTTAAATGCAATATTTAGAAGGCTGATTCCGCAATAGTGGGTGCAGTTAACGGGATTCCCTTCTTGCGGGTTCACTTAGATTCCAATTCTCAGGCGTGTACTTGTCCGACTATGTTTTTAAATGCAGTTGATGCATGCGCCTTACAAACTCCTCGCCCGCCTATTTGAATAGCTTTGCAGGCAATCCATCAGCGTCCGCGGCCTTGCTGTTTTGTAATATGGTAATTGCTATTCTCACTTCGTCACAGTCGGGTGGGACGAACATTAGTGCAATCATCATCGATAGCGGTATTGGGTTGATCAGCCCTAATCGGTACATCGCTGTCTCCTTTTGAGAGAGTACAAAAGTGTTCTCGCAATCTAAGTACTAACTGCACGTCGCTTGGATAGTGATCCAGTCGATGCTTGGACTTCGGATCTTGCGCAAGTCTGAAGCACTGAAGGCATCTATCACAATGTGGTCGATCTGATTGATTTATTTTTAAAACATTTACTAAAAGCAAATATTGGCACCTTTTCACACAAGCTTACCCCATTTGGGCTGGGAAAAAAAAACTATTGGTGTGGCAACTGTTATCACTACCATACAAAAGCTTAGTTATTTAGGGAAATTATTGGCGTGATGAAAGATGTTCTTCTAAATGTGAATGTTTTTGTTGTTTGGTTTTTTATTCTTTTGCTTAAATTATTAAGTGGCACACAGGGTGCTTGAATTCGTATTTGGTTGACTTCGACTGGGCAAGATGCGCATCTCCTTGAGCTTACCTACAACATCCTACGCATTCGTTGAAAATACCTTATTTTTACTTCTTAAGCTAATTTAAAAAGTTCATGTGCGTACGATACAGAAAAGCTGTTTGAGTAAATTAACTTTGCTGATGCATGTGTCCTTTGACATTTTCACGTGAACTTTATAGTTGGTAAAATTTCAATATATACGTTTTTTTTGCATTGAGGCGTTTACATAAGATTACTTGTTAGTATTGAAAAACTGAAAAAGTAAAAACATATACTGGATAGTTTTAAAGCTATTTTGAACCTTTTAGAGCTACTCAACAGAAACTTTTTGTATGTTATTAGAAAATTCTCCTAGTTGGCCAGAAAAATTGAAACCGATTGATTCACTGGTTTACAGCCAAAATGCACCAGAGACGCCATTATGAAATTCCTATGTAAAATCACCCCCCGATTTCGAAAATCAGGTTAATTTTAATTCTATGGTAACGTTTTTGAGATATTTACGAATAAGTGTTTTTTCCAAAAAAAAACAATGGGTCCACTTAATCATATATATCTCAAGAACGAATTGAGTAATTCCAAAACGGTTTGAAGCTTTTAAAACGTAATAAAATTTACTATAAACTGTGCATGCAACACTTTTTGCTAGGCCCTGCAGATTCAAAGAATGGAAAATCATTACGGATTTTTTCCATTTTTTTTTGTTGTAAAAATATAAAAAAAATTGTACTTTGCGAGGAAGAGTCTCGAAAAATTTTTCATTTTTTTGCAGATTTATTTTTTTTTGTCTCTAAGCTTTATTAAGATACTTGGCTTGGATATCATACGTGGTTCCAGGCTCTGGATCAGGGACTGGTATCAGTCTTAGACCGGCCATAGTGACGAATTGTCACACGTGATTAGTTATCACGTCCTGCACGAGGTGCCCCTGCTTCTACTGATAATGGCGGATCTAGAGAGGACAACTCGATAAAACCCGCACCCCTGAGTCATTGTGCCGAGCTCAGGGGAGGAGGACCCTGTTGAGGGTCAAGATCGGTACACAACGGTGGCGAACTGGATTGTTAGGGATTTTGATTTTGACTCTGTTTTGGACTTGATGACTTTGGGCTGGTAGGTGCGGTATTCTGCCACCTCAGTAGGTCGGGGTGCAACCTTACCGAAATGGCTGGTAGGCTAATGCTGCACCTGCCCACGTCCCGTTAAAACCGTGGCGGGCCTCAAGGTACGTTCCGGCTCCGTCGCCGTTAAGTTGGTGGTGTAGGTGCGGTTGAAAAATTTCCCGCTTTGCGTCCGGTCTGGCTCTGAACGCATTACCCATAAGTACTGCGTCAACCCTCGCGTGGCCTCCCTGCGTAGCATAGATAACCACGAGACCGTTGAAGGGCCACTACACAATCGGCTCCGGATAGCGGCCTTGAGGGGGGACTTTTTAGAATGGACAAGACTAACACGAATCCGCCAAGTGTGGGGTGCGGAAGAAGAGCGGGTTTGATGGAAATCCGTCAAATCAATCTTCAGCACTCTAAGGCGGCTTCCGCGAATTTGTTGCTCTGCCTTGAAAAAGGCGGAGTGGATATAGTCCTTGTCCAGGAGCCGTGGCTGAGTAGTAACGGCAGAAAGATTTCTGGATTAAGGACTGGAAAATTCAACACCTTGGTGCATGGGGAGGCAGGTAGGCCTAGATCCTGTGTGCTTGTTAAAAAAGAGATTAAAGCTTTTATTCTCTCTAATTTCAGCAATGCTGACGTAACCACGGTCTGCCTCGAGCGAGGCAGTAATGAAATGTGGGTGGTCTCAGCGTACATGCCCCATGGGGACGTAGCGGGACCACCACCTGCGATACTGGGCGAAATCACCGCTGAAGCAAGGCGGAGAGGTGTTGGCGTGATCATCGGTGCCGATGCTAATGCCCATCATAGCATCTGGGGAAGCTCGGATACCAACACTAGAGGTGAGTCTTTATTTACTTTTATTGTAGATGAGGGGCTTTGTATATGTAATAGGGGGAATGACCCGACCTTTATTACTGCGGTAAGGGAGGAGGTCCTGGACCTCACCCTGGTTAGTAGAGAGCTGGAAGGACGGATATCTGGCTGGAGGGTTCTCAACGAGCACTCCTTCTCTGATCACCGATATATTCAGTTCTCGCTGAACGAAGAACGTCCCGGTAAAATATCTTTTAGGAACCCTAAAAGTACTAACTGGGACTTGTATTGTAGGAAGCTGGGAGAGCTGTTGCCTGCGGCGCCTACCGTTAGTTCGGACCTGTCCGAATCTGAGATAGACGTTTTGGTGGAAAACTTCACCTCGGCAAGCAATAGCGCCTTTCAACTGTCCTGTCCATTGAAAACTTACAGGGGGAAGCGCAAGCCGCCCTGGTGGTCGGATTCTCTTGACGACCTTAGAGCGTCCCGTCGGCGGCTCTTCAACGGAGCCAGGAGAGTAAACTACCCTCGGACTGGGAGCTGTATAAGGTGAGTCTGGGAATTTATAAATATGAAATAAGGATAGCCAAGCGAGATTCATGGCGAAGCTTTCTGCGAAAGCGTAGAAGGCTGCAATGAATCGGCGAGGTTTAGAAAAATACTCTCTAGGAATCCCGCTCCTCTGGGTATCTGCGAGATGATGGTGGGGACTGGTCGATGAGTAGCGAGGAGTCCCTAAGGCTTTTACTGGATAATCATTTTCCCGATGTCCCAATTGCGCAGGGATCTTCGCCTGCATGGTCGGCGGGCGTTGGCCATGCAGAAGTGCCTGCCACTCCAATACGGAAAGTCAAATAACCTGGGCTGTAGGGTCGTTCAAGCCCTATAAGTCTCTAGCCCGGATGGAATCATTCCTGCGCAACTTCAAAAGTCTTTGGGGACTTCCTGCCGCTGGTTGGCCATCATCTACACTAACTGCCTCAGGCTTAACTATATCCCGAAATCTTGGCACACGGTTAGGGTTATTTTCATTCCGAAGGCCGGCAGAAGCTCTCATGTATCAGCTAAGGATTTCAGGCCAATCAGTCTCTCGTCGTTTCTTCTTAAGACGTTTGAGCGGTTGATTGAGCTGTACCTACGGGAAAGGATACCTCGGGGGTTACTGTCGGCTTCACAGCATGCGTACTGCAAGGGCAGATCGACGGAAACGGCTCTCCAATCGATTGTAAAGCAAATAGAGGGGTCCCTAGAACACAAAGAGTATGCTCTGGGTGCCTTTCTAGACATCGAGGGGGCTTTTAACAATGTCTTCCAGGGGGCAATCGAAAGAGCTCTGGTGGGTTTAACGAGTCGAGGCGGCTCTGGTTTAATTTATTAACAAACTTCTATGCGGCAGAATTGTCGCAGCGGAGTGGGGAGGGGCCATAATTAAGAGGAAGGTGTGCAGGGGCACGCCACAGGGGGGTGTCCTATCTCCTCTGCTCTGGGTTGTGGTAGTCAACGAGCTTCTTGTGGAGCTGTAGACCAATGGTTGTCGGGTGGTTGCCTATGCAGATGACCTCGCTATCCTAGTCAGAGGCAAATTTCTGGGCACCCTGCGCGATGTTCTGCAGGGCTACCTGGATATGTGGCTATGTGGGCTGAATCATGTGGATTGGCGGTCAACCCGTGAAAAAACGGGAATTGGTTCTTTTTACAAGGAGATATAAGATGCCCGATTTCAGAACTTCCTCGATGGGGCCGTTGGTACTTTCTGTGGGTTAAATATTTGGGGATTGTTTTGGACAAGAAACTGTCCTGGAGACCCATTGTGGAAGATCGGGCCAGGAAGGCCGCCGTTGCCTTGTACTGCTGCAGAGGGGATATCGGAAAGAGATGGGGACTCTCGCCAGGAGTAGTGCACTGGCTTTATGAGATGGTGGTCAAACCGATTCTGCTATATGGGATGCTGGTCTGGTGGAAAGCACTGGAGACGGCGAGCACCTCCAAAATGTTAGTCTCAGTGCAACGGACGGCGCTGATTTGTATCAGTGGCGCTCTGAGAACAACACCTACCTTGGCACTGAATGTCATGCTGAACATACATCCAGTAGATATTGCGGGAAAGGCAGCCGCGTCCCGGTCGCTGGAAAGGCTTCGTGATATGGGTTGTGGGCTTTCTGACTTCGGACACTCTAGCCTCTTACTAATTTCGACTTTATCCCGGACAGGACGGACTATTGTATGCCGATGACCGCTCCCTATGCAACCTTCACCCCAGTCGTTCCCCCGAGGGAGGAGTGGGGAAGAGGAATTATCTGGGGCATGGGACCGGTTAACTTGCTCACGGATGGGTCGAAGTTGGACGGAAAGGTTGGCGGGGGTTTTTTGTCAAGAGCTAAATGTAAGCCGCAAGTTTAAGTTGGCTGATCACTGCAGTGTATTCCAGCGGAAGTTGCTGCGATTAAGGATGCAGTGGATGGAATGCTATCCAGTGCAACTACGGTTAGGGAATTTAACATCTACTGTGATAGCCAAGCGGCTATCAAGGCCTTGAGCTCAACTACAGTGCCATCGAAAGTGGTCTGGGAGTGCCTAACCTCGCTTGCGATTGCATCGAATTATTTTACAATTAAGATTATCTGGGTCCCGGGCCATAGTGATATCCCGAGCCGGATGAAGATGGCTGTAGGGATTTCGAGATTCCGCTGACCACCTGTGGATTACTTCTCCATAGCTGGGCCACGAGTCAGCTCAGCAAAACGTTGGGTGGACACCACGTCTTGCAGGGTAGCAAAATCTTTCTGGCCGAAAGTGTTAGTATTCGTATATCAGTTAGTTAGTGAACTTTAACACATATGTACCATTAGGGTACTTAAGTATTAAATGGATATATTTACTTGAATGCTTATAACTTTTGTATTAATACATCGATTTTTGTAATAAAACAGAGCTTAGAGACAAAAAAAACAAATAATGGCGTCTCTGGTGCAGAAAAAAAATTGGAATTTGTGATCCAGTGTTTCCACTCGCAGCAGCCTGAGCTAAAGTTATTTGCAGTTTCCCTTGTTCTTTATATTTTTTTTTATTGCTGTAGTATACATACATTTTTGAAGAAGACCTTAAATAATCCTTTTGTACTCATAATCCAGCACGTCTAAATTATTTTTATCTTCACCAAAAGGGTATTTGGTCAATTCAACAAAATCTAGAAGATTTACAACTTGGTGCCCTAGAGAATACAGTTCCCAGTACAAAGCTTATCATTTTGTACTTTCACACCCTATATGCCTGGGTTCAAGTCTCGGGGAAGCCCCGAATGCATAAAATATGTAGGTCCCGTCACGCCAATTGGTGGAAAAAATTAAAAGGAAGTTCGGCGGTTATCGCTTATTTATTTATTTTTTCAACTCTGCACGATTAGTTCTCCATGATTTTTTTTTACCCCAGATGTGAAAGTGCCCTGTAAATCTTTAACCTGTTGCATCAACACGTAGTGACTTTCTGGTCCTTCCGGGAAAAATGTGGGAAAAAGAAAGAGAGATAAATGACGGAAATATTAAGTGTTAGATAGAAATGCAAATTAATAATAATTAGAGTTGGAATATACGTTACTTCACGAATAAATATCCCTGCGATACCAAAGTTACTTTGTTTTATAATTGCTGATATTCAGGCAGGTTCTGAAATTCGAGTGAAAGTGAATATGAAAATGAATCTTAAAACGAGTGAATTTAAATTTGGTGTTCTGAAAAAACGAATGTTTCGTTCATTTTAGAGCTCGTTTTAAATTCACCCTTAAAATGAACTTAGCATTTGACAGTTGTCAATTGATAAAGAAAAAATAATACATTTTAGGGAAAAATAAAACTTAAAATAAAAAATTAGTGCTATAACAACGCTTTCGTTTATTATTTTGGAAAATGAGAGAAATGGAGAAGAAGCTCTTCATAGAAAGATATTCCGTGACCACTCAAATCCATTAGATGTGCCGGAATCTGCGTAAGTTTGTAGGGAATGCGGTGTATTCTGCTTTTTACATAGTGATTCTCATTATAGTTTCGTGTCCAGCTATCGTGTTAGCCAAAGAAGCATTCATTATGCTCTTAAATATTGCTGCGCCACATATAAAGCACACTTCGCTTCCAACGACACTGCAAATGGCTGCAACATTGCGATTTTTAGCCGAAGGTGGCTTCCAAAAAGCTGTGGGTAAGGATAGCTACATCGCTATGGGGCGAAGCACGGTATCAAAGGTGTTGAAAGAAGTGCTGCGTATTTTGGAAAAATACTTGTGTCCCCGGTGTATTAAGTTGCGAATGACAGAAAGCGAACTGACTCAATCGAAGCAACATTTTCAGCAACACTTTCCTGGAGTAATTGGCTGCATAGACGGGACGCACATAGAAATAACTAAACCTAATAAAGATCACAGCATATTTTATAACCGTAAGGGTTATTTTAGCATGAATGCAATGATTGTGAGTATACAAATATAAAATCTAAAATATAAAATAATTTAAATAAGTAAATTATTACAGATATGTGATTACAATATGGTTATTAGAAGTGTTGATGGTCGTCACCCTGGGTCAAGTCACGATGCTTTGATATGGAGTGTAAGTAAAGCAAATGACTCCTTCCAACGCCGTTATGAGAATGGAGAACGTGGTTCTTGGCTTTTGGGGTGATGCCGGATATCCACTTCAGCCATTTCTGCTAACTTACTTACTTACTTACTTAATTGGCGCTTAACCGTCCTAAACGGTTATGGCCGTCCAACAAGGCGCGCCAGTCGCTCCTTCGCTCCGCCAACCGGCGCCAATTGGTCACACCAAGGGAGTTTAAATCGTTTTCCACCTGGTCCTTCCAACGGAGTGGGGGCCGCCCTCTACCTCTGCTTCCATAGGCGGGTTCCGAGAGAAACACTTTCTTGGCCGGAGCATCATCTTTCATTCGCATAACATGGCCTAGCCAGCGCAGCCGCTGCGTTTTAATTCGCTGGACTATGTTGATGTCTGCGTATAGCTCGTACAGCTCATCATTAAATCTTCTTCGGTACTCGCCATCGCCAACGCGTAGAGGTCCATAAATCTTTCGAAGAACTTTTCTCTCGAACACTCCCAAAGCCGCTTCATCTGCTGTTGGCATGGTCCATGCTTCTGCCCCATATAGCAGAACGGGTACGATAAGTGACTTGTAGAGTATGATTTTCGTTCGCCGAGAGAGGACTTTACTTTTCAATTGCCTACCTAGTCCAAAGTAGCATTTATTGGCAAGATTGATTCTTCGCTGGATTTCAGTGCTGATGTTGTTGCTAGTGTTGATGCTGGTTCCCAAATAAACGAAGTCTTTTACTATTTCGAAAATTATGGCTGCCAACAGTAGCGTGGTTGCCAAGGCGCATATGCGCTGACTCTTTGCTCGATGACAGCAGGTACTTCGTTTTGTCCGTCATTCACCATCAAACCCATCTTTACCGCTTCTTTTTCCAGCTTGGAGTAAGCAGAACTAACAGCGCGGGTGTTTAGGCCGATGATATCATGTCATCAGCATATGCCAGTAATTGCACGCTTTTATAGTATATTGTTCCAGTGCGGTTAAGTTCTGCAGCTAGTATAATTTTCTCCAGCCTCAAATTAAAGAAATCGCACGATAGGGGGTCACCCTGTCTGAAACCTCGTTTAGTTTCGAACGGCTCGGAGAGGTCCTTCCCAATTCTGACTGAGCTGATGGTGTTGCTCACGTCACTTTTGCACAGCCGTATAAGTTTTGCGGGGAAACCAAATTCAGACATAGCGGCATATAGACAGCTCCTTTTCATGCTGTCGAAGGCGGCTTTAAAGTCGACGAAGAGGTGATGTGTGTCGATTCTCTTTTCACGGGTTTTTCCAAGATTTGGCGCATTGTGAAAATCTGGTCGATGGTAGATTTACCAGGTCTGAAGCCGCACTGATAAGGTCCAATCAGCCGGTTCACGGTGGGCTTCAATCTTTCGCACAATACACTTGAAAGGACCTTATATGCGATATTAAGAAGGCTGATTCCACGATAGTTGGTGCATTTTGCAGTATCCCCCTTCTTGTGGACTGGGCAAAGAACACTTAGATTCCAACCATCGGGCATGCTTTCGTCCGCCCATATTTTGCTAAGAAGCTGCTGCATGCGCCTTACCAACTCCTCGCCGCCGAACTTGAATAGCTCCGCAGGCAATCCATCAGCGCCCACGGCCTTGTTGTTTTTCAATCTGGTTATTGCTATTCTAACTTGGTCATAATCGGGCGGGGGGACATATATTCCATCATCATCGATTGCGGGATCGGGTTCTTCATCTCTGCGCGGTGAATTGCTGCCTCCATTTAGGAGAGCAGAGAAGTGTTCCCTCCATAATCTAAGCACTCTCTGGACATCAGTTACAAGGTCGCCGTTTTCATTCCTACAGGAGTTTGCCCCGGTCTTAAAACCTTCCGTCTGTCGCCGTATTTTTTGGTAGAATTTTCGGGCGTTATTCCTGGTGGCTAGCAGCTCAAGCTCCTCGCACTCACGCCTTTCGGCTTCTGCTTTTTTCTTCCTGAAAAGGCGTCTCGCTTCCCTTTTCAACTCACGATAGCGTTCACACACTCCTCTTGTCGCGCTCGCTTTTAACGTAGCCCTGTAGGCAGCGTCTTTTCTTCCGGTTGCAACGCGGCATTCTTCATCATACCAGTTGTTTTTCGTGGCCGCCGGTAACCAATTTTTTCCTCGGCGGCAGTACGAAGTGCTTTGGAGATATGCTCCCACTGCTCCTGTATTCCTTCAGGATGAGTTGTGCCCTCAGAGAGCAGGTGTGAGAGTCGAGTTGCGAAATCATTGGCAGTCTGTTGTGATTGAAGCTTTTCGACGTCTAGCTTTCCTTGTGTTTTTTGTTCCTTGTTTTTAGCCGCGTTGAGGCGGGTGCGTATTTTGGCTGCAACGAGATAATGGTCCGAATCGATGTTAGGTCCTCGGATCGTGCGCACATCTAAAACACTGGAGGCATGCCGTCCGTCTATCACAACGTGATCGATCCGATTGCGAGTATTTCGACCAGGAGACAGCCATGTAGCTTGATGTATCTTTTTATGCATGAACCTCGTGCTTGATATGACCATGTTTCGAGCACCGGCAAAGTCAATCAGCCTCAGTCCGTTAGGAGAAGTTTCATTGTGTAGGCTGAACTTTCCGACTGTAGGGCCAAAAACACCTTCTTTGCCCACCCTGGCGTTAAAGTCGCCAAGCACGACTTTTATATCATGACGGGGGCAGCGCTCGTATGTGCGTTCTAATTGTTCATAAAAAGTGTCTTTCACCTCATCGTCTTTCTCCTCTGTCGGCGCATGGGCGCAGATGAATGATATATTAAAAAATTTTGCTTTTATTCGGATAGCGGCGAGACGCTCGTCCACAGGCGTGAGCGCCAGCACTTGGCGACAAAGTCTCTCTCCCACCACGAATCCGACGCCGAAACTGCGCCTATTCGCATGGCCACTCCAATATATGTCACAATTTTTGATCTTCTTTCTTCCTTGCTTCGTCCAACGCATTTCTGGGATGGCGGTGATGTCAGATTTTGCTTTGACGAGGACATCAACCAGCCGGGCATCTGCACCAATCCCATTCAGGGAGCGGACGTTCCAGGTGCATGCCCTCAATTCATTGTCCTTCAAACGTTTGCCATGGTCGTCATCAATAGAGAGTGTATTTATCCGAGGCTTGTTGTTATATTTCATTGGAGTATGGTTTTACGTGGCGGGTCCCAAGCCCAGCGCACAACCCGCTCAGCGGGGGTGAAAATATTACTTGGCACGTTTATATAGCGAGCCGCTTGCTCCAAGACAGACGCCCGCTTGCAGCCGCACCTAGAGGTGTACAGACGCTGCCGATGAAATCTCCCCCGGCTAGCCCTTAAACCGATTATGTCAGAGTGGCCTAGCCAGGTTGTCGCCTTCTCACATTAGCTCACCGCTAAACGGGTGTTTAGCGGCTACCCAGAGGATACTTGGCCGCAAGCGACCGGCAGTAGTGAGCTGCTTTGAACCGCATGCAAAAGAATCGCTCTGGCCATTCCAGGTGAATGGCGGTCGGAGCCTTTCCCACTTTCGTGGACTTCTACACACTGCTAACACCGTTCAGAAATCCACAGCTAACACAGCAGAGCATACGTTAACCAAAAACATTGTTCAGGTCGCAATATAGTGAAAGAACTATAGGGGTGTTTAAAAAGCGATTTAGATGTTTAGCTCGCACTCTCAATACCAACCGGAAAAGGTTGTACAAATAATTAATGTTGTTGTGCTTACGCACATTTGTATACACTACAAAGTCCAGGATCGTTAGATGTTGACATAGAAATTCAGGAAGATGCTCTTGCCGAGCAGAAATATTTAAGCGATTCTCTACTTTATGACGAAGCGTAGCATTAATGAGAGAAAACATAGCCAGTCACCTTCCTAGACATTCGTGAATGAAAGTAGAAAACACAAAGCAATACTTTAATTATATATTAAAATCACATTTCAGGTACACAAAATTAATCACATTTCAATGGTGTCAGTTAATAAATTAACATTGATACTGTTCATTACATAAATACAAACTAAGAATCTAATTATTGTGTTCCGCTTTTGTATATTTTGAAATGTATTGTTTAAGTTCAGTCAGTCTTGTCCTTTTGTTTTTAGCTCAGTTTCCGTTTGCCGCTCTGTCTTTCCATGTCAAGATGGTGTCTCTTCTTCGGCATTGCCTTCACGTATAGCAGTCGTCGTGGCCTTACTGCTTCACAGAGAGTGTTCAACTGCTCCGCTCACAATAGCACGTTGCTCTCAGACATCCTTTTTAAACCATTTACAATGTTTTTCGATATGTGTTTGTTTGACTCGTCAATGTTGCCTTAAGGCCATCACAGTGCAGAAGGCTCAGACCTTCGCGAGCGAGATAATGCAGCAGCTCTACTTGTAGATGGCTGGTCTTCATCACTTGATGAATCGGAAGGTGTCTCGCTTTCTGCATCCCGTAGTCTTTTGTGTTTGGTACACCTTTCACAGAAGGAATCAAGTTACATATAACGGGCAATTGCATCTTCTGTTGGGGTTAGTACATATTGTGTATGGTCCCACCTCCAGTTTGCCCTAGCTTCTTTGCTGTTTATGACGAGTTTCCTTTTATAAAGGCTTTCCATCTATCCAAACCTGCAATGTACAATTTAAATAAGTATAGAAATACACAATTATACAGAAAAAATTTAATTTTGCACCTTTTTCAGCCAGAAATATCCTTATGAGGTGGGCCATGCTCGTTCAATTCCACTACCACCTCCGCCCATAGTGCATTACACTTTCAACTTGTCACCTTTAATGAAACCCTTTGCAATATGTGGGTGCTTCTCCATAAATTGCAGTAAACCTGTTCTTGGCGTACATTTTTATGCTTACCCCTAAAGTATTCAACGTTATTTATTAAATTGGCGTGTGTTTATTGCGATTTAGTTAACTTACATGTTTTCTCTTGCTAAATTCACCAATTCAATTGAAGCGAATGCTACCGAATGTATCTTGTGAATTCGTTTTCTAGAACATGCCAAATCACAGGGCGTTCATTTTGATGGAATATAAAACAGTGAAGTGAAACACAGAACACCTTTAGTCGATTCAAAATGATTTTGCTTGATATTCACTCGAAGTGAATTACAGAACTGCCTGATTAATTTTATATAAGAAATAAAATATCCTTCATTAATATATGTCGCGAGTTAGTGATAATGCGATATCGCCTTGTTAATGCACTCGTAAGTATGCCTGCGCATCCAAAGAGCAGGCGAGCGCCATTTATAGAGGGGATAGATGAAATTGCTTACGCCGCATCTCCCTTCACCCAGACTACGTACGTTGGATGTAATAGGGTTAAAGCAAGCACGGAAAAGCGGTCATGTTGTACTAGAATTGGTCCACACCACCTGACAGAATATTGATAAGGAATATAGATGCTTAATTAAAAGAAAGCAACGTAATCCGTACAGCGAGAGAGGGACGTATGCAAGACCACAATCTCTGACAATAGGTTATAGGAAACAGAAAAGCAGGCGGAGCAAGAGCACATGAGAATCGCTAGCAAAGAGAGAAGGAACAAAATAATAGATGTTAAAGTATGAGCACCAGACCGAAGATCCTAGGTGCGTTTCGGGCTATGCAGACGAGGACGATTTGAACACACATTCTTCAAATACTCGCAATAGAGCCAGAACCGACGATTGCTCGAGTAAAGAGTCGCCCAAATCACGGTCGATAACTGTTACAGCAAAAATTCCGAGCGGCCCAGAAGAGTGGCAACATTTTCTAGAAAAAAAAGTGGCACCAGGACGCAGAACAACAGATGGCTACCAAAAAATGAAAAATATGCGTTTCCGGGTTGGTCCACGAAGCGTTCCAAATGTGGTAATTTTTAGTTCAGCGACGGCAACAACTATGGTGCATGAGGCATCCATCCCAACCCGCAAAACGAAGTCGCAGACGATGAAAACTACATTATTTGTTGTTGTTGTGATAGCATAGGGACAGTCACCTCTCTTCGCACGTAGAAAAACTAACCCATACCACGCATGCAAGCAACTTAAACACCGCTATGTCGTCATATGTATGTGTACACGTCTCTAAGGAAAATGAGTTTAAAACAATAGCCTCACTTTCACTCTACATGACACTAAATTTAAACAAAACTTTCAAAGTTCCAGATACGGCCCGTGAACAACTGAAAAGAGCTATCTGAGCGAAATTTTTGTCTTTAAAACACCAGACCAAACAACGGGGAACTGGAAATAATATGTAGGGCACTATAAAATACTTCGTTATATGATATCATCCGGTTCCGGGGTCCGACTTCGCTGGTTTTTCCATCATTTGTATTCATTTGTGCGCATTATTATAGCATGTATACTAGATTGGGTCGATTTATTATCCGATATCGCGCCATCGATTTTTCGATAGGATTTGGACTCAGGAAAAAAGTTCCACTACGCATACCCAAAAATAATAATTTTCGAGCCTGCGAAAAAATGGCGAAAGGGTAAATTTTTCGACCAAAACCCTCCCCAAAACCCAAAAAATATATATATATATATATCAAAACTGTAATCGCCAAAGTTTGTACAACAGTTTATACAAAAAAATATTTTTTGGGTTTTGGGGAGTGTTTTCGCGCCATTTTTTTCGCAGGATCGAAAATCATATCGAAAAACTCGATTGCGCAATATCGGTTAACTGTCGTCCATACAAATGGACCCAGGTAATGTATACATCATACTCATGTCAGAGGGCTACGCAAAAATTCTGTAATAAAATGAAATTGTATGGTCCGGCAATAAATGCATATCACTATAACAAGTAGATATCTCACTTTCTTTTATTTACAATGTAGTACATATTAACACTTTACGCTCATCAAATTTTCACACCCTTCAAACAGCCCCAAGAGCACACAAACAAATACTTACATAACTGCCGCTGAAAACTTGCGAATGCCAATTTATATGGTTGCATGCAACCTCTAAGAGCAGCCATAGCATTTATGCATATGGTTGTCCATTGCGACATTGTTGGCTCTCAGCTACACTCTCCTTTTTGTTATTCTTGCACAAGCGTCTTATGGTCTGCAACCAACTCTCATTGCTAAAATAAAATCATTCAACTTAGTCCCAAACTGAACACCCCGACAATTTGTTAAGCTTTCAGCTATTTATGTTGTCTCGTCTTTCTAGTTTTATAAAGCCTCGTTTTCATTATGACATATATGTCGTCAAATTTGCCAAAATAATGAAACGGGGCTTCAAATAGTGTCCAGTTGCATTTGCAGTCAGGTTTGACAGCTCACTGCCAGACAAAATGGCGTCCGAGTTGAAAACGACCGAATTTCGCAGTTTGCCAGCGCAGTTGGAAACCTTTGACACACAGAAAGATTTTGCCAACATGCTGGCAAATCTGTCCATTAAACCAGGCATGCTTAACCAACGAACGATATCATTTCGTTACGATAATTACGTCAATAAACGAAACAAATTTATTTCGTTTCGTTTATTAACGTTAAGATCGTGAAATTAACGAAATGATTTCGTTTCGTTTCTGCCATATCAAAACGAAACCAAATCGTTTATGTTGATTATTAATTTCAAACTATGCTGGCAAAGCTGGTTGATGGCGGAGCATTAAAGGTGAAAGCATTAGCCAAGCTGATTGCAACTTTTCTCATGAATTTTGACAGTACGAACATTTTCTCAGAGTATTTTTGACATTACCACCAACGAATTACACAAACAAATACATGGAGTTTGTGTGTATGTCCGCTCGCTGTTACCACCTTACGGCTTCACCATGGCTATAGCATTGCCAGCACATTCAAACATAAATTATCACGTTTTGTTAATGTTTTTAACGTTAACGAAAGCTTTTTGTTTCGGTTAAAAACGAGATACAATTTATCTTGATAATTTCTTTATCGATAATATTTCGAAGTGTTTCGATCTCGGGAACGGCTCACCGATTTAAATGAAATTTGGCACAGAGATAATGTACCACTTTCTAAGACTTTCTGCTTAGGTGTTGCCACTCAGAAATGTCTCACAAGGTTGCCACCTATTCGAGAATTATTGCATGACATATACCGATATTCACAACGAAGGTATTTCACTCCGCATTACAATAGGGACATTTCTGAGTGTAGGCTTGCCATTTAGGGTTGCCACCTATTCGAAATTTAAAAATTACATGCGATATGACCGATAGTGGTATCAAACGAAGGTATTTCACTCCGCATTACAATAGGGACATTTTTGAGTAGAGTTGCCATTTAGGGTTGCCACATATTCGAAATTTAAAAAATTGCATGAGATATGCCGATTATGGGTATCAAACGAAAGGTATTTCACTCCGCATTAAAATAGGAACATTATTGAGTAGGGTTAACCATTTAGGGTTGTCACCTATTCGAATTTAAAAAAAATTGTATGAGATATGCCGATATGGGTAACAAACGAAGGTATTTCACTCCTGCATACAATAGGGACATTTTTGAGTAGCGTTGCCGTTTGGGGTTGGAGTAGTTGGAGGACGTAATGGATGAGTCAGCTTCAATTCTGCAATTTCGTTCACCAGTCGGTAGTACCACTGATAAAAGAAGCGCGTGAGAAAACGGACTGAAAATAA
>JARSSU010031243.1:0-22568 GCA_029619165.1 Eurosta solidaginis
ACAATGTTCTTCGTGACATTGCCGATCAGCATTTCCCCATGTGTACTACCTTTTCGATGCCTCCATGAGAAAAGTCCAATACCGCAACGTCCTTCCTGGATTACGGAACGCAGAAGCCCATTTTTTTTAAAAATAACGCCCGTGCGGGTGTTCCTGTCCCCCCCTTGACCATGGACAAAATCGCCTGCGGCCCGTAGAGGTATTTGTTGGAAATGTTTTTAAAATGCACTCCTACCAATGCCAACACCTCTCTCCGCGTAAACCAATGTAGTTTTCTTCCTGGTTTTTTCCTAATCGAACGCCCTTGTAATATAGGCACTACCTTCTCCTTTCCATTCGACAGTCTTTTTTTTGGACAAAACCGCCTCCTATAAGCTATACCACCTCGCCATCTGTTAATCTAAGAATAAATTGTTTTGTTTTTTTGCTCCCTGGAATCGTTATTATGCTAACATTTGGGGAGTGCACAAAACCGCCTTCCTTTCAAATGTTTTTGGAAGGCCACTTCTTGCTCCTTCTTTTCCATTTTAAAAGCCTTTTATTCTTCCCCCCTTGTAAGCCTCATAGAGGCTATGGGAAAAATTTTGGTAAAAGCAAATCGGCGGTAATATGCCGCACAGCCCTTAAGGAAACTTCTCCAATTTTTCAAATGTATGTTCTGTGGTTTTTGGCCAATCCTTTGCAGCCCCTCCTAAGTCTTTTTTTCGTCTTTCCCGCCAAGTGGGCAGATGCTTCTTCTGGGTCCCGTTTTAGCCTTATGCAACCCCAAATTAATTTTTTACTTCCTTTTTTTAAACAGCGGGCCAACACTTTTTTGTGACCTTTAACTTTCAGACGCAAGCGCCAGCTATTCCTCTGGAAAACTTCCCTTCCTCCAAGTTTTTTTCCCTTAAAAATGTTTTTCATCAAAAGTGTCCCTTTTTTCAATACCGATGAATGTCGTCCCCAGGTACCACCCAGCATGTTTTTTTTTTTTTTCTCATGTAGGTCCACCCTTTCAGTTTCCTTGGCCATTAGTCTCTCAAAAGTACTGGTTGCAATTTACAAAGGTCCAAAAAAGGCATTCCTGTTAAATTGCCCCAACGACCAATCCACCCCGACCAACTGAATGCTTTTTTTTCTCTTTATCTTCCTCCTCCAACCTCCACTTTTGCCAGTAGCCGAATTTTTCAAGTCCCAGTGTGGAAAACAAGTTTCCGTACCATAAGGATCGAGTCCCCAGAGTGTCCCGTCATTCCTCGGCAATGGGTTTAACTTTTCCTTTTTTTCGTGACGTTGCGTCAAACTTGGTCCCGGATTAGTCCCCCCCCCACGGCCAAAACCCTATTTTCCCATACCTTCCTTTTTTTTTCAACAATTAACCACCGTGAGCTTCCACTGGACATACCTTGAATGGTTTTTCGGATGACGCCCCGCTGTCGCTCATTTTCTTGTACGATTTGACTCCCCCACAACTTTACCCCGCCTTCCGCCCCAGTGGGGAACACTACGTTGGGAGCTTGAAGCGGGATCCCGGCCCTCGCATCTTTCAATGTCCCCCCCAATTTGATGTTTTCACAACCGTTTTGGGTGCGGCCCCCTGGTTTTTTTGGAACCATTCCTTGGTCAAATAATTTTTCTTTTTTTCCCCAACGTACTTTAGGAGCAGTTGTTTTTTTGGCCTTAACTCTATATGCTTCCTCTAGCCTCACCTTTGCAATCCAAATTGCCCCGTGATTATCATTTGAAAGATTCAGTATTCACCTAAGCTGGAAGGCGTGTTCCTAGAATTGTTTGTTTCACTTTTTTTTTAATAAAACTACTTTCCGCCTCTTGGCAAATCTTCCCCAAATAAGCCTCAGTTTTTGAGTGGGGGTGACCTTGAACTCATTGAGTACCTCACCTTAAACCGAAATTAACGTCCCCCATCTTGTTTTTTGTCGCCATAGCCAGGGTTTTTGTTTTTCCTACAAGTATGTTTTTTCAGTGCTGAATTTTGGTTTTTTTTGCTGCTTGTCGACCCAAAACCCCACCAATTTTTGGTTTGGTTCCTAAACAATACTCCATCAAACCCTTTTTTACCCAGAATGAAAACTGCTTTCTGATTTTTGGGTGGTATTTTTTGCTGACCTCCTCTCTTTTCCACCATCACCTTTCGTTTTTTTTACTGCTGTAAGCTTCTCTCGTAAGCCGAAAATAAAGTGGAAAAATCCATGGCTTATACCTCATCGTCCCTTGCTGTTGCATGTCCCGATCATTGGAATGCCTGGTCCGAATTAACAGAAGTCCCCACATCCAATAATGAATTTTTTCCATCAACAATTCTCCTGCAACTAATAAAAATGTTGGGTTACTACCGTGAAACCTTCCCAATTTTGTGCCGACTTTCACATGGATAACTTCTTCCATAGAAACTAGTGCTGTCTTCTTCCAGTGGCCCTGTACGCAATCTTGCCTCCACATTGCCAAATGGGTCCTTTATCTTTTTTGCCTGACTAAATTCCGCTCGAATGAATTGGAATGAGATGCACCCCTATCTACAGTCCCAGTAAATGTTTTTCAACTTCCATCCACTGTCCCCTCCACAATAAGATTGGTTTGACCTTCTTTCCCCATTTTTGCGAGATAGAGGATTATGGGGCATTTTCAATTGAGGGGAAGCCAGCCCACTGTCCGCCCCTTGCCCCCGGCTTGACTCGCTTTAGTTTTAACCTATTGACTGGTCTTTGGAGATTCTGGCTCATCTCCTTCAGCTCTGCCGTTTTGCCGATCACACACATTTGTTTTTCGAACTGGTTTGTAGGGTTGGGGTGTTTTGCAAAATAACCGCCACAATGGTGGCACCCTGGGCTTTTCCACATTTTTTAAAGCCCAAATTTTGAACTGGCATCAATTATTCCTTTTTTTTGCTGCGTACCCTTTGCAAATGCTTCCCAAAAATTTGGTTATCTACCAGTTTCCCCCCTTGGCCCCTTTTTTCACTTTTCCACGCGCCGATTGAGCTTTGTATGCCGGGGCTTACTACAATCGACCCTGGGTTTTTTTTTGCCTTGAAGTTTAGTGCATGGTATTACCGGTTTTTTTCCTCTCCGGAATGTGGGTTTTTTGGGTTTTGGCATATGGTTTTCGCTCGCCCTTCGTTTTCTAACGTCCCGCATTCCTTTATAAAAACCTGGATTTTTACCCCTCCTCGGTATACTCCCAACCGGGGGTGGCGTCCCCCTGTTATTTGCCCAAATTTGCAAACCCTTTCAAACATCCGAAGGCATACTCTGTAATCCTGTTTTTTTCTATGCCTCGCTTTTCATAACGTCTCTCGACAGCGGCCATCAGTGCAAAACAAAAATTCATAAACTTGTTTTTTTTTTGCCGTTTTCGTTACTATGGAATAGTCTTGGTAAGAATTTTTCGGCAGCTGGTCCTTTAGAACAAAAAAAATAAAAAGGCTACGAAACATGGGGGGGCAGGCAAACTTCCATCTTTCAGCATTTCCAGTTTTTTTTGGTTTCACTGTTTTGCGGTCTTCCTCAAAATTGGTAGCTTGAACGACCTGCCAAAGGAAACAAAAAAAACCGTCCCAAAGGAATGGTGTTTTTTTTTACTTTGAATTACTCCCGTTGAAAAAACCTGCTGGCGATTTTTTAGTTGCCAACTCCCCAAGTAAATTACGAATCTTTTGCAAAGCATCCGTTTTTCGGCCCTCCATCTATCTTGTCGTTTTCACTAAAAGCCCTCCCCAGCCTGGCGATTGAAACCACACAATTTTTTTCCTGTTGGCTCCCAGCTTCCGTTGAGATACCTCTGTCCCTGTGCTTTCGAGTTTTTTGTAATTTTTTTTAATCGTACCTTCCCCCTTTGCCTCTTTTTTAATTTGTTCTGCAATCTGTTGGGGACGCCCATGGTAATGTTTGTTTTCTGTTCAATTTCCAATTTTATGCCCTTCGATCTTCGCTGTTTTTTATAACATGTCCTCCCTCGATTCCAGTTTTGAAGCTGACATTTTGTGCGACATTTTTCTGAAATACGTGGCCTCCTGTGGCTTTCCCCCAAGTTTGGGATGAAATTTGCCGACGACCAATTGATGTTTACTGGTCCGAATGTTTGTTGTTTGCAGATTATTGCCAGCCCAATAATCATGGTTCAAGTCCCCCCCCCTGGTGCCTTTTGGTAAGCCCTATCTGGCGAATGGTTTTGTTCGTTTTTTTTTTTTTCTTCCTTCACTTTTTTTTTGTTTGTCCTCCTCGACCACCGGAGGAAAGACCCATGCTCTTCCCACGTTTTTTTAAATTCCTTTTTCTTCCTTCCATTGCCCTCTCGTTAAGTCCCCCGTTGGCCCCTGAAGTTCGAGTTTTTAATGCGGTTTTTTTGTATTCAATCCCACGGCTCCTCCAACTTCCTTTCTTTCCAGTTTTTGCCCTGGGAAATCTTCAAATTTCCCACCTGAACTTTGCCATGTCCTCTTTTTTTGTCCCTCTTGGAAATTATTCAACAATTTCCTCCCCCTTTCTTGACCCAATTGTAAACGAATTTAACATGCAAAATCCTCTTGATTTACAAACCTCTGCCCATTTTCGAGTCGCTAAACTGTTTTTGAATTTAAATTTTGAACTCCAAAATGTTTGCGTGCTTTAATCAAACTGCTTGGTAGCGCCTCTTATTTGCTTGATGCCCTTTTTTATTATTTCTTTTGATTTCTCGTTTGCATTTGCTATGTGCTTCCCTGTTTTTTCTTCGAGTCTAACTAGTTTTGGTTTTATCTGTTTATAATTAAATACTACAGAATTGTAACGTCGGTTTATAGCCTCTCCATATACGCCCCGTGTGTTTTTGTTTGAGCGACCACTTCCCCACAATTTTATAATTTGCCATAGCCCTCAGAATAAGAATTATCTGCAATGTTGTTTTTTGTTTTGCTTCTCCGCTGCGTATACGTAAACATATGCCGTATGCATAACAATTGATTTGAAAAATTTTATTTTGTTGGCTTTTTCAAACGTCCACTGCCTTTAGCATCGGCCCCTTTTTAGAAATTGGGCAAGTTAACCCCTTAGTGTTTTTGGGCCTAATATTCGTAAAAACAATATAATATGCAGCTGTGCAAAATTTTTTTTTTTTTCATACTCAGCTTGAGGCAGAGATCAGAGAGTATATCCCAATTTTTTTTTTGTTTCGCAAATTAAACGTTAAATTCCGTAACGGCATAAACTAACGGAGATAGATTAAGACTTATATATATCAAAAATGATCTGGGCGAAAAAAAAGAATTCATTTAGACCCCTTGGTCCCCGTCCGCCCGTTTGGCGGTCCGTCTTGCCCGTTTACACGAATAACTTTTGAAGTGTAGTTTTTTTGAGATATCTTGAAATGAAAATTTTGGTAATGTTAAGTTTTTCCTGGGCACTTCATCCCAGAAATCGCTATTTAAAATTACAAACGAAATCCGGACTAATAACCAACGCCCCCCACTTTTTCGATATCGAAAATTTTCGAAACAGATGAAAAAAAAAGTAACGATAAAATTTCATTAACCAAAGACGTATGAAGATAAAGGAAACTTGGTAGGTGGGTCTGACCCCCCTATTGCGCAAGAAATAGAAAATTTTAGTAAAAATTTTTTGGACAAATGGCGTGGGCCACCGCCCCTCTTTTTCAAAGACCAGGTAAAATTTTTTAAAAGGTTTTTTTTTTTGCAAGAAATGTAATTTGGCAGTCCACGTTGAGATTTACAATGATAAAATTTTTGGCGGGAACATTACTCCTGTTACTGGCATATTGGTAAACAAAAATTAGCCAAAAATCGATGACGAAAAAACCACGCCCCAACTTTAAAAAAAAAATTTCTTTTTAAAAGTCAAGAACTGTTTAAAACAAAAAATTTTAATATTTTTTTTACCAGTAATATAAGTAAAATTAAAAGTCAAAAATTAATCTCCAGTAATGAAGATGTGTTGGGCAAACCAAATACAAAAGATAAAAGAAAAAAATTTTTTTTTTAAAATTGGGCCGTGGCTCCACCCTTTTTCATTTAATTTTTGGTCCCCTATATTACGCTTTTAATGCCATACAGTCCCGAAACCAAAAATTTGGTAGAAAGCCCATAAGAGTTCTATGGACGGATAACTTGTTTTTTTTCTGTTAAAATGGCGAAATTCGTTGAGACCACGCCCAGTTTTTTTTTTATACACAGGTCCGGGCCCCGTCTGGTCCCCCCTTATGCTTCGTGCCCTTTTAACACGATAACTTGAAACAAACAATTATATATCTTACTTAAACCTTAGTTCACGTAAACTTCACCTGGAACTCCCACTTTTAATCTTGTTATAAAAAATGGCCAAAATCCCCGAACCCCTAAGACCACCCCAAAACCGCCCACTTTTTTTTTCCGAATTATCGAAAAATTAAAATAAAAAAAATTTGAAAAAAAAAATGCCATAACTTTCCTATTACCAGATATGGAATAAAAGGGGAAATGAAAACATTTGGTAATTGGATTTGGTTTACTGACCGCAAAATATAAAACGTACGGAAAAAACTTTTTTAATAAAAATTGGGTGTGGACACCACCTACCCATATTTAACTTAGAAAGAAAAATGAAAAAAGTTTTTTTTTTTTGAAGGGCGAAATCAAAAAAAGCCCTTGAAATCTTGGCAGGAATAACCCCGTTCGTAGTTTATTACATATATAAATAAAATTAGCGGTACCCGACAAGGACCGTTTTTTTATAAGGAACCAACCCTGGGTCCCCACATTTTTTGGTCGATATTTCGAAAAAGCTTTCACGATATCAAGTAAGGGCCTCTCCCTTATAAAACCCTCATTATAAACCTTTAAATTTGATACCTATATCGTTAACAAACGACAATTTCTAGAGTCACCACCCCTGGTCCACCTTTATGGCGATATCTCGGAAAAGGTGTCCACCCATAGACACTAAGGTGCCCACTATCTTTAACGTACTTATTAACACTTTCATTCCACTCCCATCTCGTTACACATACATTCATACAGTCACCCCCTGGGTCCACTTTTATGCATATATCTCGAAAACGCGGTTTCCACCTATAGAAACTAAGTACTCCCGTTCCTTTTAAAACACTCATAAACACATTTCATTGATTCCGATATCGTACAACACATTATAGAGGTTCACCACGCGTTCACATTTTATGGCCGATATCTCGGAAGGCGTCCACCTATAGACCTAAGGGCCCCACCTCCTTCCTTTGACATACTCATTACAACTCATTGCATACCCATATCGTAACAAACACATTCTAGAGACGCCCGCCTGGGTCCCACCTTTATGCGATTTACTCGAGAAAGGCGTCCACCTATAGAACTATTGGCACTCTCCGTGTGAAGTAACTTCTTTTAATACTTCCATTTGATACACCATGCCAATGCAACACGTTCCAGGGGTTCCCTAGGTTCACTTACTACGAGGTGATTTTTCCTTATTTGGTCTCCAAAGCTCTCATGCTGAAGTATGTAGTTTTCGGTTACACCCGAACTTAGCCTTCCTTACTTGTAAGAAGTAAGGTGTTTAAGTTCGGGTGTAACCGAACATTATATACTCAGCGTGAGCTTCAATTGTAGATTTCATTTCAGATAAATTACTTTCATACATAACACGTGGCACAAACTTTAAAGAACAAATGTCTCCCCATTTCCTCTTACAATTAACAACTTGATAAGTAAATATCATTTGATTCAAAACTATTTTGTGGGCTAATTTATAGCTTATTATTCTAGTCTATCGACCCTTTTTAAACTTGTTTTTGTCTACTAAGTTGCCCTGGTCTTTAAACCGATCCCTCCATTTTTTCTAATATTCTTGTAATTGAAAAAATGTTTGTACCCAACTTTTATTACGATACGTTAATTTTTTTAAGTTGTATTGGACTTTCCCGAAAACATAGAAAATTGCTTAGTCACAAAAGGGGCGGTGCCACGCCCATTTTTTAAATTTGAAGTTTTTCCTATTTATTGTTATAAATCCACTTGGGAAATGAAAATACCATTGATATAAAGCTCTTTTTGCAAAGATATAGCTTATTTTATTCGTCCCACGACCCTTTTAAAATCTTTTATAGTAAAAGTGGAGCGTGGTCCTTAACCGTTTTCGATAATTTTCTTCAAAGCATTCCTTATAGTAAAGGAAACTCTTCTGCCGATTTGTTGCCAAAGGTTTAAACAATTTTTGATTCATGATTAATAATATTTGTAAAATTGATTTTATCACATGTGGGCGGTGCCACGCCCATTTAGAAAATTTTCAAATATTAATCAAGAGTGTCCCATATCAGTCCACACGTCAAATTTCAACATTCTAGGTGTATTATTTACAAATAATCAGTTTTTTGTGTTTTTCCCCAAATGTTATTATATATAAAACTGGGCGTAGTGTATCATCCGATTTCGCTTATATCATACCATCAGACGCCATGGCTCCAATCAAATGCGATGCTGATTAAATTTGATATATTCCTTTATACCTGTACAACCAACCGTTATCCAATCAAAGTTAATACACTCTGTGTGCAAAGCAACACTGAGTATAAAAATTTACTCTATTCGAGCGGCTTCGGCGGCGAGTCAACTTCAGTGCCATATTTGGTTTCGACTTGTGTATCTTTGTCTCGAAAGTAATCTGAATGCAGGTACCTATACTTTAGATATTTTGATTAAACATTCCAATTTGTTTAGAATACCCGCCGGGGCAGGTTCTCTGTATGTTTATAACCACCCTATGCAATGCTGTGTCTACCGACTTGCCTTTGCTGTACACATGTTCTGATGTGGAGAACAGTTTTTCATCCATTTTTGATTTAACACATATATATGGCCTCTCGAATGTTTTGAGCAGAAATTAAATGCTTGGCTAATTGGCTTGTAGTTTTTGGGGATATATATGGCCGATCTTCCCTGCTATTGGTACGGAAACCAGACGATAAGTTCCACAAAAGTGCGGTATCGTACCTATCTTAGCCTAATACTCTACGCTAAATGGGCTTTGTACTACATATCTGGCCCAATTAATACAGTTATAGTAGCTAGCATGGTCTATATATTTCATTTCGTGTATAGGAATATTGCGGAAATTTTTCAATTAAGTGACCAGTTAAAAATTGAACAAACTATGCTTAAAAGCTCAATTAAGTATCTCCTCGTATCTCCTCTAGCTTTCTTCCACATATTCATCGTGTCATTGTCACTGCCATTGTCGTCGTCTATGCATTTGCTTTCGCCTTTGTTTTAGCTTGGCCCTCACCTTCGTTTTGGCCACTGCTTTCCTTTTAGTCTTTTAACACGTTTTTCATCTTCGGTTCCGCCTTCTTCTTCTTCGTCGCCTTCGGCTTAACTTTCATCCACGGCTTCGTTTCCGCCTTCTTATTTTGCCTTCGCCGTCGTCTTCATCTTAGCCTTCTCCTTCTTTTTCTCCTTCTTCTTCTACTTCTTCTTCATCTCCAAATTCATCTTCTTCTTCATCTTTATCTCCATCTACATCTTCATCATCATCTTCATATTCATCTTTATCTTCATCCTCGTCTTCATCTTCATCTTCATCGACATCTTCATGCTCATCTTTATCTCCATATTCATTTTCATCTTCATCTTCACCTTCATCTTCATCTTCATCTACATATTCAACTTCTTCGGCTTCATTTTCATATTCATCCACATCTACATCTACATCCACATCTACATCTACATCTATATCTACATCTACATCTACATCTACATCTACATCTACATCTACATCTCCATCTTCATCTTAATCTTCGTCTTCGTTTGCGTCCTCATCTTTGTCCTCGTCCATGTCCCTATCTTCGCCTTTATCTTCTTTTTTCTTCTTGTTCTTCCGATTCACCATCCTCTTTGCTTCCTTCGTAGCCCACCTATTAACTTTCCCTTCTCTACTTCCTTTGTTTAAAACTCAAACTTTTTCTCGCCTTCTTTATCTTATACAACACCTTTTTTATTGCAAAAAACTTTGTGCATTCTTTAAAATACTGTCGGGGTGCAATGAATATTACGAATGGAAGCGGTGGAGAAATCATTACAATCATGAACAGAATTTGACAAGTTACCTTCAACTATCAAAACATTCAATATTTTGACATTTAAGTAAAGCAACGGAATGGTTGAAAAGAGTAAAGATTTCCGCCACATCTTAAGGTGGAGTTACATAAATTTTTTGGCCGCTGAAAAGCGTAGAAAGCGGGAAGGCATTCATTGTTAACTAACGGCACTATCATGGTGTCAAATCGAAGCAACGCGACCAAAGTGTTTATGTTAATCCGCCTTTAGTTCACAAAACTGTTTACGATAAGACAGGATCTTCCAAAAACATTTAAAATGGAATATTTTTGTAAAGTTAAGAAATGGAGAAACATAAAATATATCTTGAAAAGGTTTCAATTTTATATTCCCTGCAGGAAAAATGGGAGAGAGTTTCTACAAGGTGACAGTTTCGTACTATAGGTTTGGCCACTATCTCCCGAGTTGCGCTAATCGTATGCGAGCGGGACAGTTGGTAGCCACATTTGTGCCAGCAGCGCTTTAAATTAAGCTACATATATGTATTGGAATTAATAAATCAAAGCCAGCGACTACCTCAGAATCACCTTGGACTGAAGCAATTACGGATGCAGTTAAGAAAGGTCTGCAATTTTTGTTTCGTAGGACATCAATGTTAAAACGTCATTTAAAAGCAATGCGAGGGACAGAATTAGAACTAGCATCGCCTCTTAAAGAAATAGTTCTGCACTAATTCGGAACTAGTGTGATTCCTTGCAGTGTAGATATATAGATTCATGTAATAATATGTACTCAATGAGGGATAATTTTCATAAAAGACCGCATTCTTAATTTTTGGAGTCCTTTCAACTGTTGAAGTAAAATATGATCACTAAGGTGACCTTAAAAAACTACAATAAATAATTACGATAAAAAATCTTCAACTGGGTGGCACAGAACTTTTTTCTGCTACGGTCCTATATAGATTTTTGTACAGAAAACACAATTTTGACAGCAAAATTTGACAGCAATCCGCAACAAGATACGCTGACATTCAATGATAACTGACAAAGTGTAAAAAATGAAGTACGAGCGCACCGCGTGAAATATTCAAAAATTATTAAAAGATCTTATTGTTTCAAAGGTATATATGTAGATATGAATGCAGCTAAGGTTGCTGAAGTTATCGCGGGTGGGTAGAAGTATTTGAGGGCAGAAAGCATAGCCAAGCAAAATTCTTGAAAGGCAAATAGTGGGGGGCGAAAAAACGCAAACTGTGCAAACGAAAATGGATTTAACAAGGAGTTGAAAAGAGTTGGAGATGTTACTTACAAGGCCATTTAGCTTAGGTGTGAATGTTTGTATACATATATATTTTGTGCGCTCGTGCATATCTCCCAAGAGAATAAGGCCGCATTGCGGTCATTGCCACACGGCGCGACAACGCAACGTATCGGGAAATCGAAGCGTTGGGTTTGCGACGCTGTAAAAAAGTGTATGAAGTTGAAAGGTGTGTTCTGCGGCATATTTAATAATGATGAATGACCAAGAAACTGAAGTTGATTAACATGACAATTTTCAAAGGAAGTAATACAAGAAAACGTATATACATATGTGCATACCTGGAATATGTATTAATTTCCATAATAGAAGAGAAAAGTTAATGACAAAGATGTTTTAATTAGAGTTGAAGGAACGAAAAAAAAATGTAAGGCACGATAACCTCCGAAGAGATTTTAGGCCGAGCTTTACTTGCAATTTGCGTCGTGCTTCTTTTTAATTTGTACTACAAATTGGCGGGATAGGGCCTACATGTTTTATGCCGACTCCGAATGGCATCTGCAAGGCAGATGAGTTCTCACTGAGGGCTTTTCATGGCAGAAATACACTCGGAGCGCTTGCCAAACACCGCCGAGGGGCGACCCCGCTTAGAAAAATTTTCTTATAACTGAAAATCTTGTTTCTAAAATTTTGATGTTGCTTTTCCCGGGGCGTGAACCCGAGATCTTAGGTGTGGTAGGCGGAGCACGCTACCATTACACTACGGCGGCCGTCTAAGTTGAAAGGATGAGGTGACATACAATTTTGTGAATTTATACTGACAATAAGGACATTTGTACCTGCGAAAATTCAAAACAAATAAAGCAATTTCTGGCAGGAGCTGGGTAGTCAAACAAGAACTTATTCGATATTGAGACATACCGCATGGACTCTTTAGAACTGCAATCGCCATCAAGATAAACGAATGTTAGTGAAATAAATAACATAATACAACCCGCCATGTCCGGTTCGATTGTACCAATTCGGACTATTGCAATTTCTGGAGCCCCAGATGATGCTAGTCTAAAAAAAATTTCATATAATATAAAGCGGGGTCAGACACTCCACCTTACAGCTCCGAGCTTGGCTTTCCGCTTGGTTACATGATATCTAGTGATCCCCGAGAGTTGCAATCGCCGTCAGGGTAAACCAGCCTTAGTGAAACTAATGACAACCAAGGAACATTGCTATGTCCGAAACTCCAAATAGTACTAGTCTAAAAGCAAGTAAAGGTGTCTAAGTTCGGGTGTAACAGAACATTATATACTCAGCGTGAGCTTCAATTGCACATTTCATTTCAGATAAATCACGTTTCTACATAACACGGGGCACCGCCGGTAAAAAAAAATTTCTCCCCGTTTCCTCTTACAATAAAACTTGATAAGAGAAATATCATTGATCCAAAACTATAAAACTATTTTTTGCTAAGCTATAACTTGTTATTCTAGCCTACGACCCTTTTAAACTTGTTTTATATCTAAGTTGCCGTGTTCTTTAACCGATCCCGTCCATTTTTACTAGAAATATTTTCTGCTATAAGGAACATATGTGTACACAATTTCATTACGATATATTAATTTTTCTTCGAGATATGGCTCCCGAAACATAGAAAATTGCTTAGTCATAAAAGGGGCGGTGCCACACCAATTTTCAAAAATTTTACTGTTTTCCAATTTAATGTTATAATTCAATTTAGAAAGTAAAATTCTATTGGTACAAAGCTCTTTTCGCTAAGATATAGCTTATTTTGTTCGTCCACGACCCTTTCCTTATAGTAAAGGAAACCTCTCTGCCGAATTTTGTTACGATAAGTTTAACGGTTTTTGATTTATGATAATTGATATTTGTAAAATTAATTTTATCACAAGTGGGCGGTGCCATGCCCATTTTAAACTTTTTTCAAATGTCTCAATATCAGTCCACACGTCATGTAACAGTTTCAACATTCTAGTTGGATTATTTACTAAATAATCAAGATTTTTGTATTTTCCAAAATGTTATATATATAAAAAGTGGGCGTGGTTATAATCCGATTTCGCTCATTTTCAATACCAATATATATATTATGGGCCCAGATAAGCTCGTATACCAAATTTGGTGAAGATATCTCAATATTTACTCAAGTTATCGTGTTAACGGATAGACGGACAGACGGAGGGACATGGCTCAATCAATTTTTTTTTCGATACTGATAATTTTGATATATGGAAGTCTATATCTATCTCGATTCCTTTATACCTGTACAACCAACCGTTATCCAATCAAAATTAAATAGTCTGTGTGAAAGCACGCTGAGTATAATAATTTCATATAACATAAAGCGAGGTCAAACACGCACAGTCCACTTTACATCTCCAAGTTTTGATTTCATCTTGGTTACAATATACATCACAATATCATATGGGACAATTGTCAATTTGGTTCGTGGTGGGCTTGTATAATGGCTATAGGAAATTTGATTGCTCTACTTCGTAAAAAGAGCTTATCAGTTATCCCTTGCATATATTCACATACACATCCAGACAAAATAACTGAAGTGCAATGAGCAGGCTATGTGTAACGTAAATAGAATTGGACACTTGTTGAAAGTGTTGAGACTGAAGTGTGCTCAGGCATTGAAAATGGTAACGTAAGCTTGGATATCATTCAAAAGCCAAAAAGCGAACGAACAATAAACTCGAGAATTTTGGCATTCATGTCAATTGTATTGTAAATCGAACCCAAATATTCTACACACACAAAACACCATAACCGAAATTTATAAAAAAAAAGAAAATAAAAAAAAATTAAAAAAATTCAGCTGCTCTCAAACTTTCACCATAAAAATATGCGTGCATACATATTTATTAGTGGCGGTCGCAAGCATGGCCGCAACTACCCCCTCTTAAGCACTAATAATATTAGTAGCATACGCTGCTGTTGTTGTTTGAAGTAGTGTAGTATATTACAGCCAAAAATTTACCAGTCAATAATATCGCATAAACAATTTGAATTTCTCTTGAACAACAACACAGAAAAAAGAAAATTCAATCAACATGTTGCAGCTGCACTAAAGAATTTACAAAAAAGGCACCTCAAAGCCAAGCGAAAAGCGATGCCAAAAAATCGACAAAAAAAAATTGTGCACTTAAGTACGGTAGCCAAGTTTTCCGCTTTCAAAAGGCGAAAGCCAATGTGAATCTTTGTCGTTGGTTTTTGGGTGGTTTTGTCTATATGAATTTAGGAAAGAAGTAGTTGCCAAAAAAAAGAGTAATATATTGACAAAAGAAATGTTCGGTGGTATGTAAAGTAACACCTGCATTTCATGTAGAGAATATGTACATTCAAACCTCTAGGAGAACATACATATATGTATGCAAGTCTGGAAGGCAAACCAATTCCGGTTTCCAAAAATATCGCATAGGAAGGGTTAACGTTATTTTTCACTTGATGTCTGGACAAGTGTTCGTGTAGGGATTGGCCGCGAAAGGGGTCCTACGACTAAGATACTCTAGCATGTGCAAATCAACCAAATGCGGGCACGTGACGATAACATATTCCATGACAAGGGCATGATTAAGAGGAATAACAGCTCTATACCCATATTCCTTGATTTTTTCGGTGGTCGAACGGAGTTGTCCTAGTGTATGCCAATTTCGGAGTCTTTCCTGGTAATCTCATCTGCAGGGGCGGATCGTGACATTGTGGGGCCCTGGGCTAATGTTACTCGGGGCCCTGTTTTCTATGGTGATGCAGTATATAGTTATCAGAAAAAAATCAGCTTATAAAAACATTTATTTATCAAAACAAATTTGACAATAAAGAATACTAAATTACAAATCAACCTTTCTGCATTTTCGTGTAGCGAATTCCTTTATTTGCTCATCAACTTCTAAATCCTTTTTTAGATCACAATTTATTGAAAGAGGAGATAAATGATTAAGTCGATCGTTCGACATTATTGTCCTATACTTATTTTCAATATATGACATCCTGGAGAAAGAGCGCACCGCTTCGCAGCTGGTGATGGGCAACGTTAAAAAAATTTTTTAAATGGGGTAACTATTAAAAAAACAAGTTCCTTTTCATAGATAAGCTTACAAATTTCACGGCAAGAGGTGTAGCAGTCTGATTTAGATTGTAGTAATATGATTTTAATTGAATGCATTCATTTACTAAATTTTCGTCTACGTCATCTGAATAATATTTTACAATATTGCGTACACTTTTCCAGATCCACGCTTTCCTGGTTTTTATTCTGCAAATCCATTAAAAAATTAAATTTTTTGCTGGTTGTCTCATAAATTTGACCCCTTTCATTTAAATCCATAATCAATTTATCCAATTCAACGTTTAACGTGTCTCTTTCAAAGTTTTCTGCGCCGCACACTGAGACTTTAGCTGTAGACTTATCGGCAACTTTTGAAGTAATTTGTCCCTTGTAAACGTCGCTGTAATTTTTTTCCACACTAGTACTTAATTTTTAGCTTTCTCTTTGTACTCTTTTAGCTTCTGATATGAATGCTGTCTTATGTTTTACACGAACTCTTCAAAGAACAATTAATTTATTGCCTTCGCAAATATTTAAGCCAGGGCTCTGTATTTTTTATTTACTACATGAAATCTCTCCAAAATTTCTTCCCAAAATGTGATCAAAATTGCAAATGATAGTTTCGCCAGTTTATTAAATAAATTTCGTGCCTCTTTTCTGAAATCAACTTTCTCATCTTCATTTTCGCTAAAGTTTTTAAAATTTTTCATAATTTCAGAAAAATGATTTTTTAAAGCTTTGACAGCCTCATAATGACAAGACCATCTGGTTTGGCTTAACGTTTTTAAGTAAATTTTAGTTGCATTTCACGATGTAACAATTCCCACCTATGGGTTCAAGATGAAAAGAAAACAACTTGCAACTTTAACACATTCTTCACCAACTAGGTCAAGGGAATGTGCAGCACATGGTACATAATCCGCACTTTTATTTTTTGTTTAATTAATGCTTGGACACCTTTGTACTGACCCGACAATATTGGCTGCGTTGTCATAAGACTGTCCCCTACAATTATCCAGTATCAACCCATTTTTTTTCTAAAAGTCTTTGTAGAATATTAAATAAGTGTAAACCAGTATGACTACTAATTTTGATGAACGAGACACATCTTTCGTACACATTTCCCTGAAAACAGTATCGTAATACAACAGCAAGTTGGTCATTGTGAGGCAGACCTGGAGTTGAATCCATCACGATTGAATAATACTTTGTGTCGTTGTTATTTATTGATTTATAATTTGTTTCACTATCTGTTTGCCCATAATATCACTAACGTCCTCATATACTGTTTTTGATAAGTACGATATTGTCGATTTCGGTCGCAGCTCTCGTTGTTCAATATGTTCCGGAATAATGGGTCAAACTCTGCCAATAGATCCAGAGCTGCCATTAAATTACCATTATGTGGTGAACCAAATACTTCTTCGGAACCTCTAAATACTAAGCCTCTAACTCAAAATTTTATCACTGCAATAACCCGTTTCATGACATTATGATAGTACTCTGTTTCTTTCTTTGATTGATCCTGGAGCTGCTTATCTACAACAAACTTATTTTCTTTTCGTGTCAGCCAGCTAACATAGACATTTTATGTTCATTAGAATTTTTCGTGGTTTTCTAAGACGTTCCTATGTGTTTCCAATCAGAATCACGTTTTAAACGGTCTGGCCGTCTAGTGTTTGTAGTAGTAAAATAATGTGAGTGTGGTAGTAAAATATCAGTGCGTCTTGTGTGGCATTCGTCTTTTATTATACTCAGTTGAGCAGAGCTCACAGAGTATATTAACGTTTGATTGGATAACGGTTGGTTGTACATGTATAAAGGGAATCGAGATAGATATAGACTTCCATATATCAAAATCATCAGTATCGAAAAAAAATTTGATTGAGCCATGTCCGTCCGTCCGTCCGTCCGTCCCGTTAACACGATAACTGAGTAAATTTTGAGGTATCTTGATGAAATTTGGTATGTAGATTCCTGGGCACTCATCTCAGATCGCTATTTAAAATGAACGATATCGGACTATAACCACGCCCACTTTTTCGATATCGAAATTTCGAAAAACCGAAAAAATGCGATAATTCATTGCCAAGGCGGTTAAAGCGATGAAACTTGGTAGATGGGTTGACGTATGACGCAGAATAGAAAACTAGTAAGATTTTGGACAATGGGCGTGGCACCGCCCACTTTTACAAGAGTAATTAAAAGTTTTGCAAGCTGTAATTTGGCAGTCGTTGAAGATATCATGATGAAATTTGGCAGGAACGTTACTACTATTACTATATATGTGCTAAATAAAATTAGCAAAATGGATGAAGAACACGCCCACTTTTTAAAAAAATTTTTTAATTCAAATTTTAACAAAAAAGTTAATATCTTTACTGTATATAAGTAAATTAAGTCAAAATTCAACTCCAGTAATGATATGATGCAACAAAATCCAAAATAAAAGAAAATTTCAAAATGGGCGTGGCTCCGCCCATTTTCATTTAGTTTGTCTATAATACTTTTAATGCCATAAGTCGAACAAAATTTACCAATCCTTCTCAAATTTGGTAGGGGCATAGATTCTATGACGGTAACTGTTCTCTGTGAAAATGGGCGAAATCGGTGGAAGCCACGCCCAGTTTTTATACACAGTCCACCGTCTGTCCTTCCGCTCGGCCGTTAACACAATAACTTGAGCAAAAACGATATATCTTACTAACTTAGCCCACGTACTTATCTGAACTCACTTTATATTGGTATAAAAAATGGCCGAAATCCGACCATAACCACGCCACTTTATCGATATCGAAAATTACGAAAAATGAAAAAAATGCCATAATTCTATACCAAATACGAAAAAGGGATGAAACATGGTAACTGGATTGGTTTATTGACGCAAAATATAACTTTTGAAAAACTTTGTAAAATGGGTGTGACACCTACCATATTAAGTAGAAGAAAATGAAAAAGTTCTACAAGGCGAAATCAACAGCCCTTGGAATCTTGGCAGGAATACTGTTAGTGGTATTGCATATATAAATAAATTAGCAGTACCCGACAGATGATTTTCTGGATCACCTGGTCCACATTTTGGTCGATATCGCGAGAAACGCCTTCACATATACATCTAAGGGCCACTCGCTTTAAAACCCTCATTAATACCTTTAATTTGATATCCATATCGTACAAACACATTCTAGAGTCACCCTGGCCCACCCTAATGGCGATATCTCGAAAAGGCGTCCACCTATAGACCTAATGCCCACTCCCTCTTAAAATGCTCAGTAACACCTTTCGTTTGATACCCATATCGTACAAACATTCTAGAGTCACCCCTGGTCCACCTTTATGGCGATATCTCGAAAAGGCGTCCACCTATAGACCTAATGCCACTCCCTCTTAAAATGCTCAGTAACACCTTTCGTTTGATACCCATATCGTACAAAACATTCTAGAGTCACCCTGGCCCACCCTAATGGCGATATCTCGAAAAGGCGTTCCACCTATAGACCTAATGCCCACTCCCTCTTAAATGCTCAGTAACACCTTTCGTTTGATACCCATATCGTACAAACTATTCTAGAGTCACCCTGGTCCACCTTTATGGCGATATCTCGAAAAGGCGTCCACCTATAGAACTAAGGCTCACTCCCTTTTAAAACTCATTACCACCTTTCATTGATATCCATATCGTACAAACACATTCTAGAGTCACCCTGGCCCACCCTAATGGCGATATCTCGAAAAGGGCGTCCACCTATATAAGTGCCCACTCCCTCTTAAAATGCTCAGTAACACCTTTCGTTTGATACCCATATCGTACAAACATTCTAGAGTCACCCCTGGCCCACCCTAATGGCGATATCTCGAAAAGGCGTCCACCTATAGACCTAATGCCCACTCCCTCTTAAAATGCTCAGTAACACCTTTCGTTGATACCCATATCGTACAAACACATTCTAGAGTCACCCCTGGCCCACCCTAATGGCGATATCTCGAAAGGCGTCCACCTATAGACCTAATGCCCACTCCCTCTTTAAAATGCTCAGTTACACCTTTCGTTTGATACCCATATCGTACAAACATTCTAGAGTCACCCTGGTCCACCCTATGGCGATATCTCGAAAAGGCGTCCACCTATAGACTAATGCCCACTCCCTCTTTAAAATGCTCATACCACCTTTTCATTTGATACCCATATCGTACAAACACATTCTAGAGTCACCCTGGCCCACCTAATGGCGATATCTCGAAAAGGCTGTCCACCTATAGACCTAATGCCCACTCCCTCTTAAAATGCTCAGTAACACCTTTCGTTGATACCCATATCGTACAAACATTCTAGAGTCACCCTGGTCCCACCCTAATGGCGATATCTCGAAAAGGCGTCCACCTATAGACCTAATGCCCACTCCCTCTTAAAATGCTCAGTAACACCTTTCGTTTGATACCCATATCGTACAAACATTCTAGAGTCACCCTGGTCCACCTTTATGGCGATATCTCGAAAAGGCGTCCACCTATAGAACTAAGGATTACTCCCTTTTAAAATACTCATTACCACCTTTCATTTGATACCATATCGTACAAAAACATTCTAGAGTCACCCCTGGCCCACCCTAATGGCGATATCTCGAAAAGGCGTCCACCTATAGACCTAATGCCCACTCCCTCTTAAAATGCTCAGTAAACACCTTTCGTTTGATACCCATATCGTACAAACATTCTAGAGTCACCCCTGGCCCACCCTAATGGCGATATCTCGAAAAGGCGTCCACCTATAGACCTAATGCCCACTCCTCTTAAAATGATCAGTAACACCTTTCGTTTGATACCCATATCGTACAAACACATTCTAGAGTCACCCCTGGCCCACCCTAATGACGATACCTCGAAAAGGCGTCCACCTATAGACCTCATGCCCACTTCCTCTTAAAATGCTCAGTAGCACCTTTCGTTTGATACCCATATCGTACAAACATTCTAGAGTCACCCTTGGTCCACCTTTATGGCGATATCTCGAAAAGGCGTCCACCTATAGAACTAAGGATTACTCCCTTTTAAAATACTCATTACCATCTTTCATTTGATACCCATATCATACAAACACATTCTAGAGTCACCCCTGGCCCACCCTAATGGCGACATTTCGAAAAGGCGTGCACCTATAGACCTAATGCCCACTCCCTCTTAAAATGCTCAGTAACACCTTTCATTTGATTCCCATATCGTACAACTAGAGACACCCCTGGTCCACCTTTATGGCGATATCTCGAAACGGCGTCCACCTATGGAACTAAGGATCACTGCTTTTCAAAATACTCATTAACAGCTTTCATTTGATACCCTATCGTACAAACATATTCTAGAGTCACCCCTGGTCCACCTTTATGGCGATTTCTCGAAAAGGCGTTCACCTATAGAACTAAAGCCCATTCCCTTTTAAAATACTCATATCACCTTTCATTTGATACCCATATCGTACAAACACATTCTAGAGTCAGCCCTGGTCCACCTTTATGGCGATATCCCTAAATGGCGTCCATCCATAGAACTATGGCCTACTCTCTCTTAAAATACTCTTTAATACCTTCCATTTGATACACATGTCATACAACCACATTCCAGGGTTACCCCAGGTTCATTTTCCTACATGGTGATTTCCTTATTTTGTCTCCATAGCTCTCAACTGAGTATGTAATGTTCGGTTACACCCGAACTTAGCCTTCCTTACTTGTTTTTATTGGTGGCTGGGGGCCCTTCGCATCCACGGGGCCCTGGGCTGAAGCCCAAAAAGCCATTAGGTAGATCCGCCTATGCTCATCTGCAATTCCTTTCAACATTGCTGTGCACAGGGAGTTGAGATGGCCCATAGACACTAAAGAGGCTCGATATCTCCGCAAGTGAAAATTCATTTCACCCTTTCTAAGGAGCGCTGTTAACTGCGCCTGATATTCAAAGGCATGTTTGCCTTTGCACTTTAATTATTTTTATCTAGAGTCTTCCCCCGGACCAGATATCCATTCGGTGGTCGAATTACTGGGCTGTACCTACCATGGATGATATACGGTGACAGTCCGCAGGTGGTTATCATTGTACCTTTTAACGTCGATAAGTTGAAGGAGAGAATTTGTTTTTTTCTGTTAGCAGGTTCTGCTATATTTTTGATTAATTCCCCAGCCCGTTTTGCACCGCCCATCGCAAAATGCTGCAAATAGTCGTTTCCATACGTTAATCGTTGTCAGGAGTTTACCTGCGATCAGAATAACTAAGTCGTCGGCGTATGTGACTAGCCCGATTTTGGTGTTCCGAAGATAACCAAAAGTTCATTAACTACAAATATCAGAAAAGGGGCGGTAGAACTCCTCCCTCCGGCTAACTGATTCGATCTATGGGATCTACGATTTCTGTAATCCATTTCAACACGTATTGTCGTTTGTTAGAAGCTCGGGTATGATTCGGGTTCGACACTGCACTTCGCTAAGCAAAAAAAAATCATATACATTTTTATGATTTTCCGTCAACCCTTGTCAATTCCCGTTTCGTTTGTGCCATCATCAGCGATATTTTTTGCCAGGCCTACATGCTTTTGCAAAACTTGCTCACAAAGAAGGTTCAAACCAATAGCTATTCCACCCATTTTCTGCATTTCAAATATGCCACAAGCTTTATGGCTTTTTGCCTACAGGCATGGAAAGCTTTTGGATCCGCCACTTTCTAGCCATCGAATTGAGAAATGTTGAACCAATGCTCATCTTCAAATGGAATTCGTGCCTCCCGTCAGACGTCTTTTGGAGTAGAAAGTACAGTTATGAGTTTTCTCTATTATCTGTTGACGAAGTTGGTTGTATGCATATTCAATTGAAAGATGTTCATTCGATCTAAAAACCTTTGTCTACACTTCAAAAAATTATTTGTAGTGCACTTTATTAGATTTGAATATCTCTTCGTGGCTATGTTACTTGTTATTTGATGAAACTGCCGTTGCTGCATAAAGCTTAGGATGAATTCGAAACTAGCTAGGGCATTGAAGTAAGTGCAAAACACTAGATGAAGTGTTTGAGCTTCGTTGAATCAAGCTGAATTATACTACCTACTACTGTGGCCATGTATATACTAGAAACAGTGAAACCTCTTTGGGGGGACACTCCAACTTTTTTTCGCCTAAGGGAGTTAAGAAGACCGCTCAATGGAGTAGTGTGCTATTTAAAAAATTTTTATTTATATATC
>JARSSU010031244.1:0-29225 GCA_029619165.1 Eurosta solidaginis
GTTTTTTAGGGAGATGAATAGTTATCACCATCACTCTGTTTCTAAGATCACTTTGAACCTTAAGTTTAAACACGCAGAAAATAAGAAGAAGGACGAAGCAAAAAAATTCGAAAAAATGAAAAAGAACAATTATTGTGAAAGATATTATGCGGAGCAGAGGAAAGTGGTTGCGTGGTGAATAGTAATTTTTGTCAATATATTAATAGGACTAAAGATTCTAGTAGCAGAGACAGGATCGGAGGGGCTAGGCTGTGGTCTGGGGGGAGGGCGAGGCTGGGGAGGGGGTCACTACCGACGTGGGATGCTGTTCTTTAGACAAACGGCAAGAACAATATCCCAAATGGGGTGGATGTGCCGCGTGGCGCGACAAGTCTTCGTGTAGGAAGAGTTATTCCTTTAATAGAAGGGGGCGTGGGGGAAAAGAGAAAGATAATGAAAAAAAAAACAGATGGTAGTCATCTACTAAAAAAAAAAATAAAATGAAAAAATAAATAATTTCCTCATAAATTTAAAAAAAATATATATAATGTGCCGGGACGTTCTTTTAAAAGATTTAATTCCTTGAGAAGTAAACACTAGTTTGAGTTGCTGAAAGGAAAAAGAAACGGATTCTAAATAAGGGGAAATGCGAGAAAAAAAAAAAGTGTACATTAAGTTACTTCGGGCTTCTGGGCTGCTAAAGAAAAAGATAGTGTCATTATTCCTTCCTTTTTGTGTTCCGGTTGGGGGAATAAATATAACGTATTTAATTTTCTTACTTGAAAAATTCTAAAAAAAAAAAGAAAATTCTTAAAACTTCTGACTTAAAACAAAAAAAAAAATTCCATTAATACATTTGGTTTTAGGGAGAATGTGTTATAAAAGAATCAGAAACACAAATTTCCCCGTCCTCCTCTTTATATTTGTCTAAAAAAAAATTAACTTTCACCTAACAAAAAGAAAAAAAATTATAGCTATACTAATAAAAAAAAAAAATTCATAAAGAATAAAAACAATTTTAAATAAAAAAAAAAAAACTAAAATTTAAAAAAAGAGAAATTAATTGTGAGGAAAAAAAATAAAATAGAAATGAAAACAAAATGAAAAAAGGTTAAAAAAAAAAATTAAAATAATCAAAGTAATAAAAAAAAGTGTAAAATAAATATATATGAGATTTAAAAAATAAATGGAAATTCATAAGGCCAATAAAAAAAATAAGAAGTGATTATAAAAAAAATAATTTAAATTATTAATTTTTTTTTTTTTTATATTTTTTTTTTTTTTTTTTATTTTTTTTTATTTTTTTTTGTTAATTATTTTTTTTTTTTTTATTTTCTTTTTTTTATTTTTTTTTATACTTTTTTTTTCCTTATTTATTGTTTTTTAAAATTTTTATTTTTTTTTTTATTTATATTTTTTTTTATTTTTTTTTTTTTAATTTTATATTATTTTTATTTTTTTTATTTTTTTTTTTTTATTATTTTTTATTTTTTTATTTTTTATTTATTTATTAATTTTTTTTTTTAAATTTTTTTTTTTTTTTTAATTTGTTTTTTTTTTTTTTTCTTTTTTTTTTTCTTGTTTTTTTTTTTTTTTTTTTTTTTTTTTATTTTTTTTTTTTTTTATTTTATTTTTTTTTTTTTTTTTTTTTTTTTTTCTTTTTTTTTTTTTTTTTTTTTTTTTTTTTTTTTTATATTTATTTTTTTGTTTTTTTTTATTATGTAATTCTTTCTTGTTTTATATCTCTATGATTTTATTTTTTCTATTTTCTTATTTTATTTTTAATATTATATTTTTTATTTTTCTATTTTATTATTGTATCTTTTATATCTATTCTCTATATTTTATTTTTTTTTATTTTTTTATATCTTTTTTGTCTATTATTTTATTTATTTTCTATTTTTTATCTTTTTATTTCTCTCTATTATCTCTTTATATTATATATATATTCTTATTTATTTATTTTCTATATATTTTTATTTTATTTTAATCTTTCTTTCTAATTTTTTTTAATCTTTATTTTTATTTGTTTTTCTTTAAATTTTTATATTCTTTTTTTTTTTTCTTTTTTTTCTTTTTTATTATCTATTTTTTATTATTATTTTTTTTTTTAGTGGAGGTGTGTGTGTTGTGTTTTGGTGGGTGGGGGATGTGGTGTTGTGTGGGGGGGGGGGGGGGGGGGGGGGTGTCGGGTTGGAGCGTAGTGTTTTTTTTTTTCTTGTTGTGTGTGTATTACGTTTAATGTTTTGTGTGTGTTAAATTGTGTTTTTTTTTTTGGGGTGTTTTTTTTTTTTTTTTGGGGGGAGGGGGGAGGGGGTGGTTTGGTGTGTGGTTTTTTGCTTGTTTTTTTTCTTTGGGAGGTTGGGGGGGGGGGGTGGGGGGGGGTGTTTTTTTTTTATTTTTTTTAAAATTGTTTTTTTTTTTTTTTCTAAATTTTTTTTTCTCTCTTTTTTTATTTGTGTTGTTCGTTTTTTTTTGGCATAAAAAAAGAAGAACAAAAAAAAGGGAGAAAAAACGTAGGGGGGGGGGGTGGAAACTGCTCCCCACCACCGTGCGCGGGCGGGGTGGGGAAAAAGCTTTATTTAACCTGTTCCCGACCTGTTGGTATTGGCAGGGGGGGGGGGGGTAGGTGGGGGGTTAGGGGTGATCCCCAACGTTGAGTCTGATTTCCCCCGCTTTTTTCCTTTGCATAGCGCCTTCGTCCGTGCCCTTGCGCCTTACATCGATTTTACCGGCGACAACCCCGTTGGCTTAGTTCTCACCCTTCGGGGGACTGTCGTTTGTGGGTTACGTTATGGGGGAAGAGTGATAGGTGGCTGGGGGGGAAAAAAAGGGGGGTGGGGGGGGGAAGGGGGGGGGGGGGGGGGGGTGGGGGGGGGGGGGGGGGGCGGGGGGGGGGGGGGGGGGTGGGGGGGGGGGGGGGGGGGGGGGGGGGTGGGGGGGGGGGGGGGGGGTGGAGGGGGGAGGGGGAGGGTTGGGAGGGGGGGGGGGAGGCCGTGGGGGGGGGGGTGGGGGGGGAGGAGGCGTGGAGGGGGGGGGAGGGGGGCAGGGGGGGGGGGGGGGAGGGGGTGCTGAGAGCGCAGGAAATAAGGAAGCGGAGGTGGGAGGGTTGGAGCGGGGGCGGTGGGGGGGGGGGGGGGGGGGGGAGGGGGGGGGGGGTGGGGTGGGGGATCGGGGGGGGGGGGGGGGGGGGTGTTGGGGGCGGGGGGGGGGCTGGGGGGGGCGTGAAAAGGGGGGGGGGGGGGGGGGGGGTGGGGGTGGGTGGGTGGGGGGGTGGGGGGGGGGGGGGGGGGGGGGGGGGGGTGGTGGTGGGGGTTGTGGGGGGGGGGGGGGAGGGGGTGGTGGTGGTGGGGGATTGTAGGAGGCGTAAATACGCTGAGGAGAGAGGTGAGGAGGGGATGATGGGGTGGGAGGAAGGGAGGGGTGTGTGTGGGGGGGGGGGGGGGGGGGGGGCTGGAGGTGGGGCAGGGGAGGGGGGAGGGTGGAGGGGCGGGGGGGGGGGGGGTTTATAGGGTTAATTGTGATTTTTGTTATTTGTGTTTTTGTTTTTGGGTGATGTGTAGGGTTTAGTGTTTTTGTAAGTTTGGGGAGGCTTTTTTAGAAATGACGTATTTTTAAATTTTTTAATATTTTTTTTTTTAGTATTAAGAATTTTTTTATTTATAGGTTATTTTGTTTTAATCGGTGTAAAGTGTTGTGGTTGTGTATATTTTTTTTTGTGGCGGAGGCTGAAATGTTAATTATTCTGGGGAAAGAAGTAGAGAGGAAAGGCTGGGACGTCGTGGGAGTGGCGGGGGGGGGGTATGGGGGGGGGGGGTGGGGCCAGGGTAGTTTGTAGAATGGTGAGGGTTTTTTATTAGTTTTTTAGGTATATAGGGGGGATAGGGGGCGCTGTGGTGGGTGGGGCCTGGGGGGGGGAGTGTGTGAGTGTGGTGTCTGGGGCGGTCGGGGTTGCCCCCTGAATGCGTGGGGGGGGGCTGATGACAGTCTAGAGAGCTGCAGAATTTGGCTTTGATTGTGATTAGGGGGGCAAAGGAGGGTGGCGTTCATGGGGGGGGCGGTGCTGGGGTGCTGGTTAGAAGGAGAGCTGGGCGATAGGATGAGAAGATAATCGGGCGATACGACGGGGGGGGGCGTGGGGCTTGGGGGGGTCGGGTCGCTAGGGGTGTTAGGTTGTTGTGGTGTCCCCTCCGCGCCCCCCCCCCCCCCCAGGCGTTTGGGTGTGGTAGTAGCGGGGGGGGGGTGGGGAAGCTGGAGGGAGGGCCGCCCGGGGGGTTGCCTATGTTTTCCCAATTTTTTTCGTGGGGGGGGGGGTAGTGGGACAAGATGGGGGTTGGGGAGGGGGAGGGAGGTAGGGTGTGTGAAGAAGGCAGAGGGATGGTTTGGCTGAAGTATTGGTGTGGGATAGGGAGCAGGAGGGGGTGGGAGGGGGGGGTACGCGGCTCGGGGGGCGGGGGGGGGGAGCGGGGGGGGGGTTTTTCCAGCGGCTAGGCTTTTAAGCATCGGCATGGCTATGCCGCCTGGGCTCACTGCTTTGGATGGTTTAGCATGACCGATGGCATCCTCAACCTCGTTGGCGGTGATGGTAATTGGTGACGCGCTGAAGTTATGTTTATGTCCGTGTCTGTTGGCCCTCCGTCTATCTTTGTCGACCGTAGAATGCATTATATATTGTGGGCAGAAAGCGCCCGCGCATTTTTTCGCATCCGACAGCACTTTATCGCCAAAGGTGATGGAAACGTTTGTCTTTGTGCCTAGACGGATTCGATAGGGACTTTACGGTGGACCAAAGTTTACCTACACCGGCAGAGAGGTTACAACCGCTTAGGTGCTCCTCCCTTTCGCCCGCTTGTATTCATCCACAATCAATCTGATGCGTTGGTTTGTATCCCTTATTTGGGGGTCGCCAGGATCGAGCCGTCTTATAAGTTCACGTTCTCTCGCTAAATTTGCGGCCTCTGCCAGGAAGTGGGCCGAATTTCGGGATTTCTACCGGCGGGAATGAAACGTGTAGAGGTGGATTCAATGACATTGCGGAAAGCACGCTCCCCTTGGCGGGCAGCAGCCGGGATAGGGTGGGCAGCAAGCGGTTGTCTGTAAAGGATTTGTATTCCTCCCACTTTCCTTTTTAAAGTTTATGAAAATGCGTTTTTCTGTGACGATGAAGTCGGCGGTACACTCGAGCGAAATAAGTATAGGCAGGTGGTCGGATACCAATGTTACCATCGGCTGCCAGTTGACGCAGTTCACGAGTTCTGCGCTCACGATTGAAATATCCGGCGAACTGTGACAGCTTCCTAACATAGGTGTGGGAGCGTCTCCGTTTATTGTGCAGAACGTGGTTTTCTTCTATTTGATCCGCCTATATCTCACCCCTACTGTCCGCCCGCAAGTTTGAATGCCATAGATCGTGATGGGCATTGAAATCGACTAAGATAATACGATTGTTGCCAGAGAGTAAGGCGGATATTAGGGCGGTATCCACTGGGGCAACAGGTGGCAAGAGGGATGTAGATGAAGATGATTTCTAGGTTTGCATCGCCTGACCGGATAGATAAGCCTTGACGTTCTAAGACACTGTTCCTGCGGTCGATGCCGGGAACAAATATATGATATTGCACAGAGTGGTGTATGATAAAAGCGAGGCCGCTTCCATTTCCGCTCTCGCGATCTTTTCTGTGGACATTATATCCAGAACAGGTCTGCAGTGCAGATCTTGCTGTGAGCTTAGTCTCTTGAATCGCAGCAATGCGGATGTTGTGCCGCTTCATGAAATCGACTATCTCCGTGATCTTCCCAGTTAATCCATTACAGTTTAACTGCAGAATTCTGAAGTACATAGGGGGAGACGTCGCCACTCTGGGAGTAAGTGACGGGTGACTACGTCTGGTTTGTGGAAGGCTAGGACGCAACTGCTCTTGTGGCGCTGGGACTGAACTCCTCCTTCATAGTTCTCCTTGATTTTGAAGTTTCGTTCCTAAACTTTACCGACATTGGCCGGCCACTCAAAAAGCTTGCATGCAATCTACTCAGCCAACGGAACGAAATAACACTTGGCTATTTTTTCATCGATTAGCGGAGACGGCGGAACATATTCTCCTGATATGTGACGCAATCTAAAGCCAAGAGAACTGTTAGGGTTCATCCTTGGATGAGGTGGTGTGAAGGAGGTGAGGGCAAAATAGACCAATGGTCGCAGCGCAATCAATAAATTATCTATACATGTAATGGAGAAGGAACGAGCCAGTTGTTGTTGTGTAGCAGTGCTTCGCCATATACAATAGGTGCGACCAATCACAAATTGTCATCAATTTCCTCTAATGAGAGTCCAAGGAAACTTGCTGTTTCAACAGGGGTGGACCAGAATGAGACCCGTTGGTTCCACATTACAATTAAATAGATTGTTGGTGTCAGGTGGACGCATTGTAAGCAGGACATACATTTTGTGTGTCGGGGTTGATTCTGGATAGGTAAGAGTTTAACCTGTTACAGTATCCAGATCGAAGTTGAGCTGGAGTGACGCGCGTTTTCATACGGATAGCGGGTTCCTCCTCTGCTAGTTCTGAGTACTTTTCTTCGAGTACCGGATTTGCCGGGCAACTCCTTGCATAGAGGCCCGACGCCTGTTTGTGGATATCACCCAGGAACTGTTTCTGCGTTTTGGTATCGTACGACTGTGTTCTCAGGTGCCGTATTTCCTCATAATACTTACGGATATGACCCCTTATGGCCACTGGGCCGGTGTAGTCTCATTAATCAGATGTTTATTTGGATGCCCAGGTTTGTGGGTATTTAAGAGAAACTGTTTGGTTAGCATTTTATTTCTCTCCCTAATTGGGAGTACTCTCGACTCCTAGTGTAGATGTTGTTCTGGGGACATAAGAAGACAGCCCGTAGCGGTTCTGAGGGCAGTATTTTTGAAGGCCTGTATTTTCTTCCAGTATGTAACTTTGATTTAGCCTTGGCGACCATATCAGGGACGCACATCATGCCGCCCAATTGCTTTGTAAGTGAAAAAGCGTTTCTTTATCTTTACCCCAAGTGTTGCCGGAAAGAGATTTGGGGATTTTATTACGGCTGTTACGGTTTTCGGTACAATTGCGGCTGCATGTATATCCTGATCGAACGTCATTCCCAAGATTTTAGGGTATAAGACAGTCGGTAGCGTAGTGCCATCGACGTGGATGTTCACAATGGTCGACATTGGGAACGTCCATGTTGTAAAGAAGGTCGCGGAGGATTAAGTCGGTGATAAGGCCAGGTTTCGCGAGGCGAAAAAAACTGGAGAGATCAGGGAGGTAGCTTATTCTGTTGCAAAGCTCATCGATCTGTGGGCCTGGACCTGTGGCCATTATTTTGCAGTCAGTGGCTTAGGAAGCGATAGTGACTCCTTCTGGTGGTGATATGAAGAAGTAAAAAAAATGTGGCTCCCCTTGTATAATAATTTTCTGGTTTGATGTTACTTTCCTGAATTGCACCGATGCTTGCCGATCAGACTTGGGGGAAGGGGAGACCCTTCTAAGTCTTCCATTTGACCGTATCAAAAGCTTTTAAACGAGCCAGTCGTGATTGACAGGCCAAGCAGCACTAGCACCATCCTATGATGAGTGTTAATGGAGTTCAGTAGTGACATGTACTATACGGAAGTCTGGATAACCGAAAATTTCGTTTAAATGAGTTACTGACTAAAGGGATAATATCGGTAGATACTGGTTGGGTTTCCGGTTTTTGGTAGGGGGTTAATCCTTTCCATTCTCTGTTATTTTGGAACGGATAGTGCTTTTAACGATAAGTAGAAAAAATGTGCGAGGCTGCAGATGCCCTCATGGCCAAGGTGTTATGGCATCGGCATAGGTATTCCGTCTGGGACCAATCTAGTCTATTAAATCATTCAAATACTAACTAGTATGAATAACATCACCAAGTTATAGTCAATAAACTATTCTAAAACTGACTAGTATGATGAATGCCATGAAATTCTAGTCAGTTAACTGCTCATACACTAACTAGTATGAATCACACCACAAAATTATAGTCAATGAACTACTCAAAAGCTGACTAGTATGATGAACGCCACACAATTCTACTCAGTTAACTACTCATACACTAACTAGTATGAATAACGCCACCAAAATTCCAGTCAATGAACTAGAATGTTCGCTGACTACTTTGGCTTTTGACTGCAGGGCTTTTACGTGTGTTGAAACTAATTCAAGCATGAGTTGAAAGCAATAATTTTACGAGTAAGCAGGAAACATTCTCACTTGTAGCAATCCAAATTTGGCATATATGAAGTAGTTTAAGATTAAATATAGCTTGGTGTATTTCTGTGATATGTACTATATTGCATATATGTTAGTATTGAATGCATTAATTAATGTGAATTAATAAATATAAGTTTTTCAACTTGTAATAAATAAGGCACTACTCTTTTTCCATTGAGAACTTAAAAGTAGAAAATAAAAACAATTTTAAGTATTTCCTTTATATAAATGGACAAAAATCTGCGCATAATGTGTCCCTATATAAATACATATTCGTGCTGAACTTTGATTCTAAAATTTTTACATAGAAATTTTAAAAATATATATGGGAAATAAAAGTATAAAAGTGGAGCGCAATTAATTTACTATATATTGAAAAGTTAACTTTTTTTCTGCCGACTTTTCAATCCAAAGATTTTTATAATTTAATAATTTTCACACAAAGATTTTTATAATTTAATAATTTCAAAATTTTAAAATCAGTATTCAGCAAGAATATGTCTTTATATAAGGACACATTTCTCGCTCATTTTTGTCCACTTATGTATATAAAAAAATGCTTAAAATTTTTTATCTTCTTTTTTTTGATTTTTGTTTGATTATTTTTTCACTTTGTTGAAAGAGAAATTCTCATTTGTTGCATGCACGGGATAATTTCTACATACAAGTACATTTTAGATTTTTGTTTATCATTAAAATATGGCTCACTATGCAAAACATTAAATTCTATAGGAAATATCCTAGACGTAATCATAAAGAATTAAAAAAATGTTTTAACTTAATGTACATGGACATATGTTAATAAATGCATCTGGCATATAACAACCTTTGTTTAGACAACTGATCATGAATGACAACTTAGAGGATCGCTCCAGTTGGAAGTATTGTTCGAGCATGTTGTTTTGTAGTAAAACAATACGCACTCCCCCACAAGTTATTCGTCGCGTACATTTATAGGCACGATAATTTGTGAATGGGTATGTTGCCTAGATAAGTTCTGACGATGTACCGTTACATCCACCAATTTACTTGTATGTACAAAACAATCAGAGTATAGCCATAACGTAATCTAAAATAGAGGATATATTAATTTTGGATATTACAAAATTGGCTGGACTTAAGGATGAAACCATAGAGGATCGTTGTTAAAAGAAAGCTTTGGACATATGAATAATATTTTTTTACATATTGCCTTGAAAATTAGACAAATCGCCGTTTTCGAGCCCACATTATCTTATATACATATTATTTCTAATTGCTGGTTTTATGTACAGGTCCCTTTTTCGCTGTTATTTGGAATCCAAATCTTGGTGGTTTTGGTTGTAAAGATGGGGATTTGTGCGAGCAACGAGCTTTGGGCATTATTAGTCGTAGTCCTTTGGTTTAGCTATATTTTATTTAAATAATTTGTTAAAAATAAAGGATTGTGAGCACACAAAGAAATCTCTTTGTACTATGGCACTATTGTGAATATTCGATTAGAACTAACACTGAATTAGCGGCAGTTGCTAGCATTCGCCAGATGGCAGCGGAAGCGAATGTAATTTATAGATTGAGCTGATTCCTGTTGATATTTGATATGAGACTTTTATATTTGTTGCGCAAGATGCGCACGGGTCCGGCTCGTTTTATATAATGAGTGTAGCAAATTATGCACATGTGTATATACTTACCATGTACACTCAGAGGAAAAATCGTTCTAAATCGAACGAAACAAGTTCAAAATTAAGAACATTCGTTGACAGAAGTCTGTTAAGTATGTTTCTTCTTAACTCGTTACCGATGGGCTTGTTTTAAGAACAGCTTTTCCAAGCAGACCGTTCGTATTTTATGACCAGTTTCGTATCGATGTGTGAACCTTCTGTGCTCATTTCAAGCACTACTTGGGCTTGATTTAAGATTTCTCGTTGGCACGCTTCCAGAACGATTTGTGGTCGATTTAAAATTTTTCGGTCTCAATTCAAGTACGGTTTGTGCTTGATCATTGGTGGGAGTGGAAGGTAATTTTTTTAATAAGCACCCATTTATTTAATTTTTTATTAATAATAATTTTTTGTCACCAATAAAAAATATTAATAACAAAAAACTATTATTAAAATCCAAAAATGAAACAAACGCATAACACGCATTTTTTCATGTATTTCTCTTATTGAAGAATTCTTCTTTTTATTGATGAAATCTGAATATATACTTAAAACATTTCATAACAAGTTTGAGAATTACCTGTGCATATGTGAATGGAACTGAACGAAAAATAAGAGTTAAAAAAACAAAAATAGAACATAAAAAAATTGTTTTAAAGAACTTCAGAGTTTGGCGGTGATAGAACTCGCGCCAAACAAAGCCGCTGGGCCACTACGACTGCTTGATAGCTTGTGCCAAATGTCGTATTTAACATTGTAGTGTCACGAATTATACCGTTTCTTCTTTCTTGGGCTTAATTTAAGAAAATCGTTCTCATTAATAGAACATTTGTTCATATTTTAAGACCAGCCGTTCTCTTTTCAAGAAAATGGTGTCAGTTTAAGAACAAGGTTGTTGTTTTCAGAACAGGTCGTTCGTTTTTCAAGAACAAAAAAGTAAGAACATGAAAAGCTTGAATTGCGTCCGGTGATTCTGGATTTTAGAACGGCGTTTTTCTCTGAGTGTATCTATACGCCTAGATAAGCGCTTACGATTTACTATTGCCGCCGTGCATGCAACAAACTAGAATTTTTCTTTTAAAAAAGCCGTTTTTTTTGATTATTTTTGGTTTTTTCAATAATCGGAAAAAAGCATGGTTTTTATTTTTTTTCTAATGGTAATCAATTAGTAATTGCGCTTTTCGGAAAATAATTAAAATAATCAGTGGATATTAAAATGGGCACCTAATTAATTGATTACTATTGCTAATTCAAATTTAACAAGTCTGATCTCAACGATAAGTATTCTGCATACGCCATAAGTCAGATCTTACGAGCAAGGGCTGGCTTGGCAAATATTAAAGCTTGATGTTTTGAAAATGTTGCCTCCGTAGGCTGATCTGTTTGCAATTTGTTGTCAAGGAGTTTTCTTAAATAACTGTTTAGTTATAATGTTGGCAGCCCTAACTTTGTAAAAAAAAGATCATATACTTGAAGTACCTGTGGTATAATGTGCGCAGACGGTGACGAAGCTGGTTCGGCACTTAAAAACATTCGATAATCTGGGTGTGATCCTTCAGCATAGAACTCTAATTTCTTCTCCAATACAGGTAGCCATTTACGTACCAAATGTATGTTTTTGTAACACAACCCAATGTCCGTTTTTGGCAGCCATATCCATAGCTGCCTCTGCTATAACTTCTTGACCTTGACCCAGCGAGACGTTATGAAAATTATCTATATCCATTGCAAAACCCATAACTTTTCCCAGTGCTTCAACATCCTTCAGAGGATTTACACCTGGTGATAATATGAAGAAAATGGGAGTTGAAGGACTGGCCTCTCCAAAAGATTTTGCAAACACCATAGCACGATTTTCCACATATCTGTTCCCTAGTTTTTCGGCAATAAAGTCCCTGTAGAGGAAATATATTCATATGACATATACGTATACCTAAAACTATTTAGAATGCATTATTAATTACGCCAGGGCATATGTCATCCGATCTGGTCTGAGTGCACGTATCATGCAAAGACGTTGCAACGCAGTTTTATTTTTCCATTCTTGTGGAAATTTTTCTTTTTCCGGAGCTTCTGACTCCACTAATTTTTTCCAACGTTTAGATGAAGTTTCTATATCGCGATCAAGATTACGAAATTCGTCCTTAGATGATAGACTGCATATTCCGCCCCACGATTGATTTGAGAGAAAATCTACTGGACTTGTGACATGTGGTTTAATCGGGAATCGGAGCAAAAAGTCTAGTTCGGTAGAAGTTATTTCCTCGTTCATCAAAAGAATCTGAAAAGATAGAAAATAAAGAACATGGTCACACCAAAGTGTTAACATCTACCTGAAAAGCCATTTGTGATGCAAATATTAGTTTGTCACACTCGAACAATCCCCTCGAAGTATATTGGAACACTGAGTACGTTATACAATTAATTAAATTGGTTACACGTACATCCAAAATTTCAGCAGAATCGGCACGAGCGATGGCTTTTTGAAACACCACGCTAAAAGCCTGAAATAATAAGAACTGTCTTTGAAAAAAGCACAAAGAAAAGAGAAAAGTACTGCAATGCACACTCCTACTTTATATTTTTGTTCCTCATAAAAATTTTCTCAGTTATGTTAAAATTTTAATACCAAAGATCAACAAGATTATGTCTTTGTTTAAAGAGAAATTTTTTGTCTCATCAGGTCCATTTATAGTACGGAATTACTTAAAAATTGTGTATCTTCTTTTTATTTATTTGTTTTAGGTCGCTCTTACAGGATGGCTCTTCTAAAATTTTATCATCTATTGTATATATTACGGAGATATGAAGTAAGATGTGTCTAAAACGTGTTTTCGTGTTTTTATGTGGAAAGTGGGTGTGGTCATCAATCGATTTTCATAATTCCACCCAGAGGATATCACCTTAAATTTAAATTTGATGCGTCCAACGCTTTTATTTAATTGTCTGATCAACGCCCTACATTGATGGAGTGCGATGACTAGTACCTAGGACCTACCTAATTAACTTCTATCTTTTAGTATTATTATTATTTAATGTAAGTATTGTTTTCAATAAAACCGTTTAATTAAAAATTTTTTTAAATTATTTTATTTTCAAGTTTTTAGTCTTTATTTTATTTTCTATTAGAGGGAGTGTTCGAGAGAAAAGTTCTTCGAAAGATTTATGGACCTCTACGCGTTGGCGATGGCGAGTACCGAAGAAGATTTAATGATGAGCTGTACGAGCTATACGCAGACATCAACATAGTCCAGCGAATTAAAACGCAGCGGCTGCGCTGGCTAGGCCATGTTATGCGAATGAATGATGATGTTCCGGCCAAGAAAGTGTTTCTATCGGAACCCGCCTATGGAAGCAGAGGTAGAGGGCGGCCCCCACTCCGTTGGAAGGACCAGGTGGAAAACGATTTAAACTCCCTTGGTGTGACCAATTGGCGCCGGTTGGCGGAGCGAAGGAGCGACTGGCGCGCCTTGTTGGACGGCCATAACCGTTTAGACGGTTAAGCGCCAATTAAGTAGTAAGTAAGTCTTTATTTAATTCACTGTTTTTTTCTCATTCTCTATCTTATTAGTTCATTTAGTGACTCATTATTACAAGGAAACTTTCCTTACAATTTGTCACAATCTAAGTCCTCAATACATAATCCTTACAAAGGCTCAGCGCCCCGTATGCTTGTCCCTCCTCGAACTCCAAACCGGACATTATGTAATTTTTGCTCCAAATATCAGCCAAATCGGACCACAAATACGAGTATTTTTAATAACTCGATCCTCGCCGACCACAAATACGATTTTTTTAATATCCCGATCCTTGCGCCACCTGGCGGCGATTTTTTCATAGGTCGCTTTATATTCATATATGTATTATGTGTTCCAAATATGAACCAAACGGATCACAAATGTAATTTTCGCTTTCTATTCATGTACGTATTAAATAAATAAATAAATGTAAGGCGCGATAACCTCCGAAGAGATCTAAGGCCGAGCTTCTCTTCCAATTTGCGTCGTGCTCTTCTTGATTTCCCTACAAATATGATTTTTTTTAATATCCCGATCCTTGCACCACCTGGCGGCGATTTTTCCATAGGTCGCTTTATACTTATGTATGTATTATGTGTTTTCAAATATGAACCAGATCGGACCACACATACGATTTTTTGAAATATTTCGATCCATGCGCCGCCTATCGCAGTTTTGTTTTCTTATAATTTTTCTTTCATAGACAGTATTGAATAAATAAATAAATAATTGCATTGTCACTGGGTTCTGAACAATCAGGCCAGTTCTGAATTCCGATTCCGATCAATTTTTTTCGGAATCGAAATGGATTGGTGTTCTCAATTTCGATTCCGACCAAAAATTATCGGTTTGAAAAGTATTGCCTCTGAGCAGTCGGAATGAAAATTAATTGGCAGATTATACACAAATGTTGCGATATTTGCCTTTCAAATAATTTTTTTTTAATTCTTCATTTTATTTGGAAGAGTTGTATGTATTTTTTTGTTTAAATTTGAGTTAAATTGGCATAATAAATCTTTCTTTAAAAACTTCTATCAAGAAATCTATAGGCAAACAAATCGATGCTGATCGAAATGAAGTCGACCTGTTCTGAATTCCGATCCAGCGCATTTACGATTCGCACGCACAGTAGCACGTCTTCTTGCGTCTGCGCATCCAAAAACCATATCTGCAGGCATTTTTTAATTAAAATAAAATTTTATGATACTTAAAACAAAACCCATAAACAAAAACAGCTGATTAAACTGGTTACCGAATCGGAATGAAAACGATTCGAAATCGACTTCGAATCGATTTTTTACAATCGGAATTGAGAACACCAAATAGAAACCGAGTCGAAATCAATGTCGTTTTACTTTTCATTCCGAGTCGGAATTCAGAACAGGCCTGTATATTCCGAGTTTCGAGCTTGTAGCTTATCGGGAAGTTACTTAACTTTTAATTACATAATTCGTAAACAGCGGCCGCTACACAGAGTCAATCTAAATAAAACCATTTAAAAATAGTCGGCGATCGAAGAACGAAGATAAACTACATTCAAGAATCGTTCTTGAGAAGCTGGAAATATGATCGTATTTCCTTTAGATAAATATACTTGCGCAATTATTAATATAAGTTAATACTTCCTCATGGAACTTTTATCAAGGCAACCATATGCGGATATATATTAGACTAGGTCGATTTATTAACCGATATCGCGCTATCGATTTTTCGATAGGATTTGGGCTCAGGAAAAAAAACTCCACTACGCATACCCAAAACGAGCCTCCAAAATTTCATCAATTTTTATGCATTTTTTTTCATTTTCAAGGCTCCAAATCATTTTTTATGTATTTTTGGTTTTCGTGTCAATTGGCAAATTCAAAATTGGTAAATGCAGTTTTTTTTTAATTTCTTTTATGGATATTTAGAAGAATTTTGGTCGAAAAATCGACTTTTTTTCGCAGGCTCGAAAATTATTTTTTTGGGTATGCGTAGTGGAACTTTTTTTCCTCAGCCCAAATCCTAACCAAAAATCGATGGCGAGATATAGATTAACTTTCGTCCATACAAATCGACCCAACCCAATATATATATATATATATATCAGCTCATGGTACGATATTATTGGCAGTAATAGAGTTTTAACAAGTTTACGTTTGGTAACTTCACTAATAAAATTGGCTGTTTTCCATAAATGTCTTAATATATATTATAACCTACTAATTGATGAATTTACATGATCAGCACAGGTAAAATGCTTATTTAGTATGAATCTAAGCGTTCTAACAGTCTTCTCAAATTTCACAACATTCCCATTAAGTATTATTGGAGAAACGACATCCAATTTATAGGAATAATGAAAAATGTTTTAGATGCATTAAGGCAGGGCTTATTATTGATAGATCAATGATATATAGCTTTTAGGTCTTCATTTATTCGACACACAAGATCATCCACTAACCCAAGAGGTGCTGAGAGGTATATCTCCGCATCATCCGCATAAAGATGAAGAGATATATTTTGACAACATTTCTCTATGGCATTTATATATAAGCTAAATAAAATTGGAACAAGAATAGAGCCCTGTGTTACACCAGATTTCACCGGCATGAATTGGATTTACTATCTCTACACACTACCCTCTGATACCTGTTTGTCAAGTAGCTATTTATAAGCTTAACAGCATCCGTACTGAAACCAAAGCATGCTTTAAGCGTATGAATAAGAATTTTGTGGCAAACAGTGTCAAAATCTTTGGAGAAATCCAACAATGTCAGAATTGTCAGGTCACCATTATCAAAGGAAGGTCGTATATTTTCCATTACCTTAAGCATAGCGGTTGAACAGCTATGACCCCTACGATAACCTGATTGGTTTTGTGAAAGCAGACTTTATTTTCTCAGATAGTTCATAATTTGGTTCAATAAAAGTTTTTTCCAAAATATGTGATGTACACGGATGAATACATTAGGCCGAAAATCACATGGTTGGGAAGCATTAACAATATTAGCTACTTTCCAAGCAACGGGAAAATTTAAGGAAGTTAGTGAAAAATTTAGGATATGAATTTTAAACTAATCTTATCCTCTCCCGTATCGTTCGATTTTATTGAAATAATAGCTTGTACTATTTCAGCCTCAGTTATACTTGAAAAATATTCGACCAGAATCGTTAGAAGAATCTACACTCGAATACACTCAGAAAAAAATCGTTATAAAACGAACGAAACAAGTTCAAAATTAAGAACATTCGTTGACAAAAGTCTGTTAAGTACGTTTTTTCTTAACTCGTAACCGATGGGAAGGTAATTTTTTCGGGTTGGTGTCGAAATTCTGTGTATACAAAATTCTAAAAACAAAATTCTGCTTTTTAAAATTCTGCTTTTTTTAATTCTGCTTTCTAAATTCTGTATTACAAAATTCTGTATTAAAATATAATGTTAACAATGTTAAAGGGGTCATGTAATTAATTTGAAAAAGTGCGCCATGCACAGAAATTCTGCGTAAAACACCTTTCTGCATAGGCGGCCTTCGGCCGCCCTTATAAAAAATAACCATGGGCTACGCCATGCCAAGTCCGGGTGTGTGGTATAACCGTCTTTCTGCGTAGTATACCCTTCTGCGTAGGCGGCTTTCGGCCGCACTTTAAAAAAATAACACCGGCTACGCCATGCCATGATTCCGGAAGTTTGACTTCCAGAATTAAACATGCAGAATTTTTAAAAAACTGAATTTTTTGAAAGCAGAATTTAAAAAAAGCAGAATTTTGTTCAAGCTGAATTTTTTTCAATTTACAGAATTTTGTCACCCAGAATTTTATAATACAGAATAATGACACACTCCCAATTTTTTCAATTAATAACCATTTATTTATTTTTTATAAATAATAAATTTTTTGTCATTAATAAAAAATATTAATAACAAGAAAAACTATTATTGACATCCAAAAGATTAAAAAAACGCATAATATGCATTTCTTATGTGTTTCTCTTATTGAGAAATTCTTACTAAACGGTTTTATTTAGGTTGATTTGACAGGCTGCACGGCTGCACGGCCGGCCCGTTGTGAACGAAGTTTGTAATTAAAATTTAAGTAACTTTCCGATAAGCTACAAGCTTGAAACTTGGAATATAGTTCAGAACCGGTGACAATGAAATAATAAGAATAAAATCGCCGCTAGGTGGCGCAAGGATCGAGATATTCACAAAAAGCGTATTTCTGGTCCGATTTGGCTCATATTTGGAACACATAGTACATACAAGAATAGAAAGCGACCTATGAAAAAAAACGCCGCCAGGTGGCGCAAGGATCGAGATATTCACAAAAATCGTATTTGTGGTCCGATTTGCTTCGTATTTGAAACACATAATACACACAAAATAGAAATCAAAAGGAATTACCGCTAGGTGGCGCAAGGATTGAAACATTCACAAAAATCGGATTTGTTGTCCGATTTGGCTCGTATTTGAAACACGTAATACACACAAAATAGAAAGCGAGCTATGAAAAGGAATCACCGCTAGGTGGCACAAGGATCGAGATATTCAGACAACTTTTGGTCCGATTAGGCTCATATTTGGAATACATAATACATACAAGAATAGAAAGCGACATATAAAAAGATCGCCGCAAGGTGGCGAAAAGATCTAGATATTCAAAAAAATCGTATTACATACAGTCCGGTAGAGTGACATCAAAATATCTTGGAGTTGGAGGATTTTTATTTAATTGTCTGATCAACGCCCTAGATTGATGAGGAGTGTGATGACTAGTAACTAGGACCTAACTAATTATTTTCTAGCTTTTAGTATTGTTATTACTTCATGTAAGTATTGTTTTTAATAAAACCGTTTAACTTCAAAATTTTTTTTCAAATTATTTTATTTTTATTGATGCAATCTGAATATATACTTAAAACATTTCATAACAAGTTTGAGAATTACCTGTGAATATGTGAATGGAACTGAACGAAAAATAAGAGTTAAAAAACAGAACATAAAATTAAACTTCAGAGTTTGTCATTGATTGAACTCGCGGCACACGATCGCAACCGCAACATCATAGCCGCTGGGCCACTACAACTGCTTAATAACTTGTGCCATTGTATTGCACACGAATTGTACCGTTTCTTTTTTCTTGAACTTAATTTAAGAACATTATTCTTAATTTAAGAGCTTCGTTCTCATTAATAGAACATTTGTTCACATTTTAAGACCAGCCGTTCTCTTTTCAAGAAAATTGTGTCAGTTTAAGGACAAGGTTGTTATTTTAAGAACAGGTCGTTCGTTATCCAAGAACAAAAAAGTAAGAACATGAAAAGCTTGAATTGAGTTCGCTGGTGCCGGATTTGAGAACGACGTTTTTCTCTGAGTGTATATATATGGATAATCTCCTTCTGGTAATTTCACAGCAAAGAAGTCATTCACAACATCAGCATAAACCAAGCTTTCGGAGTTAAGATTAGGCTTAACACCCAAGTTGTTTTAAGTAATTCCAGAGAATCTTGGGGCCTAGGCTTACATCAAGTTTGTGGTGGAAAAAATACCTCTTGACTTCCCCGGTGATCCTAGTTTCTATTTCGCAATACTTTGTAAGCCTGTCAATGTTCTACTTTAGAAGTTATCTTCCAAAGCGAATGGCTTTTATTTCTTGCTTCTTGCCTGAAGTACTTCACTATTAAACCGTGACTATTTATTACTCTTAACTTTGATCTTTCTAAGTGGAACATATTTATCGAACAAATGCGCCCTTTAGCTAATTCATCTGCTTTTTCATTCCCATCTATTCCCATATGCCCTGGGACCCAATTTAGATGTATGCTCCTCCCTGTCCCTATTCTCTCCAGGGACTGATTACACTCTAACACGCATTTAGATGTTGTGGTATGCGAGATTTTTGCCCTAATTGCTGCTTGAATGTCAATATAAAAGTTAACACGATTGCAACTTGGGCTATTTTCTTCCAGGCTTTCTACTGCTTTGGTTACGACTACTATTTCCGCTTGGAAAACGCTACAGTAATCCGGCAGCCTGCAGGATCTGTTTATTTCCGGGTCAGCACAGTATACCGCAGACCCTACACCTTCCACTACTTTGGAACCATCTGTGTACACATGTATCGCCTCGTCCGCCATTTGAGCACACTTGCGCCAACCGTCCACCTCTATTGTGACCTTAAGATCGCCCTCGAAGCGCAGATAGGGAATCAGGTAGTCTGTTCGTCTTGTGATTAATAACGCTATACTACTATGGCGGTATGGTCGGCTTCCAAGCTTCCCCGAGGCACCGAGCCTGGTTGCAGTTGTTAACTCCATGTTCTTTGCTACCAGGTCTACAGGTGGAATGTGCAGAATGGCATACAGTGCATCTTTCGGGGTTGTTTTTAGGGCTCACGTAATGCTAAGTATTGGTAGTCTGCATACCCCCTCTAATTTTTTGAGGTAGGTTGCTTTTTGTGTGGCTTTCCACCACACAAGAACTCCATAGTATAGGATAGGGCTTAGAATCGCTGTTAAAACCCAATGAGAGAGAGAGGGCGATAAGCCCCACGTACACCCCAGCATTCTTTTACATGCATAAAGTGCCGTTGAAGCCTTCTTCACCCTCTCCTCCACGTCGATCTTCCATGAAAGCTTACTGTCTAGGATGATTCCTGGATACTTTGTGCAAGGTTTCTCTTGTTGGGTCACCCCTCCTAACTTAGGCCTGATCCAATTTGGGACCTTGCACCTCTTTGTAAAACAATACCATATTCGTCTTATCCGCGTTGACTTTCAACCCCGACATTTGATGCCCAGGTATGAATATCCCGAAGCGCCCGATCCATCGAAGAGCTAATCGTTGGAAGGCACTTTCCACTTATAACAACTGCAACGTCATCCGCGTAAGCCGTAAGTTTTACGGGTCCCTCATCAAATCGCCTGAGCAGTTGGTTGATGACCAGCGTCCACAGCAGAGGTGATAGCACCACGTTCCCCGCCGCTAGGTGGCGCAAAGGTCTAGATATTCAAAAAAATCGTATTGCATACGGTCCGGTAGAGTGACATCAAAATATTTTGGAGTTGGAGGAGGGACAAGCATACGTGACGCAGAGTCGAGTAAAGTCTTTGGAAGGATTATGTATTGAGGACTTATATTGTAACAAATTGTCAGGAAAGATTCCTTGTAATAATGAGTTACTAAATGAACAAAATTGTTTTTAAATTATTTTATTTTTATTGATGTAATCTGAATATATACTTAAATCATGTCATAACAAGTTTGAGAATTACCTGTGCATATGTGAATGGAACTGAAGGAAAAACAAGAGTTAAAAAATAGAGCACACGATCGCAACCGCAACATCATAGCCGCTGGGCCACTACAACTGCTTGATAATTGTGCCAAATGTTGTATTTAAAATTGTATTGCACACGAATTGTACCGTTTCTTTTTTCTTGAATTTAATTTAAGAACATTGTTCTTAATTTAAGAGCATCGTTATCATTAATAGAACATTTGTTTACATTTTAAGGCCAGCCGTTCTCTTTTCAAGAAAATTGTGTCAGTTTAAGGACAAGGTTGTTATTTTAAGAAGAGGTCGTTCGTTTTTCAAGAACAAAAAAGTAAGAACATGAAAAGCTTGAATTCTGTTCGGTGGTGCTGGATTTGAGAACGGCGTTTTTCTCTGAGTGTATATATATGGATAATCCCCTTCTGGTAATTTCACAACAAAGAAGTCATTCACAACATCAGCATCAACCAAGCATTCGGAGTTAAGATTGGGCTTAACACCAAGTTGTTTTAAATAATTCCAGAGAATCTTGGGTCCTAGACTTACATCAAGTTTGCGGTGGAAAAAATACCTCTTGACTTCCCTGGTGATCCTAGTTTCTATTTCGCAATATTTTGTAAGCTTGCCAATGTTCTAATTTAGAAGTTATCTACCAAAGCGAATGGCTTTTATTTCTCGCTTCTTGCCTGAAGTACTTCGCTATTAAACCATGACTATTTATTACTCTTAACTTTGATCTTTCTAAGTGGAACATATTTATCGAACAAGTAGTTAAATAAAACGAAAAAGATTCAACTTTATCGTTAATATCTGCAGAAAACCAACAGTCATTGAAAGGAAGTGCAGATGCTTCAGTGGCTAATGATGATTTCTTTTCTACACGAAAATGTCGCCACCTTCAGGGGCAAACATTTTGAAAATTCTCACTTCGCACTGTGAAATTGTAGCCACTTAAAATGTTCAGTACCAACTTGCATGACTTAGGTTAGGTTGAACTGGCCGGTCCATGAGGACATCACATAGACTGAATAGGTCCGTAGTGTTACCAGAAATTCGTTTTAACGACCAAACTGAACAACCCTATCAAAAACCAGGACCTATGTTATAAAATAACTCCGTCCTCTTGGCAAATACTAGAAGCTTCCTAGGATATAAGCCACTTGCTGCTTCTAGATCTGACAGCTGTATCACTCGTAATAGCTGGAGTCTTAGCCTGGCAAGCGCAGGGCAAGAGCACAAAACGTGCTCGATCGTTTTCCTCCTCCAGCCCGCACTTCCTACATCTGCTATCACTGACCAAGCCTAATTTAAAAGCATGTGACACCAGAAGGCAGTGTCCAGTCAGAATACCCGTAATGAGTCTACAGTCCTCTCTTTTTAATGATAGAAGCAACTTTGTTAGTCTAAGGTTGTAAGACCTGCACATAATCTTCGACACTTTACAGCCCCGCGCTTGAGCCCACGCCTTTCCTGCTTGGTCGATCATGTGCACCTCTAGCCTTCGCTTAATTTCGCCCAGTCTAATTGTAACGTCTAGGGGGCAAGCTTCAAGGGATACGCCCTTTAGCTAATTCATCTGCTTTTCCATTCCCGTCTATTCCCATATGCCTTGGGACCCAATATAGATGTATGCTTCTGCCCTGTCCCGATTCTCTCCAGGGACTGATTATGGTTACGACTACTATTTCCGCTTGGGAAAACGCTACAGTAGTCGGCAGCTGTAGGATCTGTTTATTTCCGGTTAGCCACAGTATACCGCAGACCCTACACCTTCCACTACTTTGCAACCATCTGTGTACACATGTATCGCCTCGTCCGCCATTTGACCACACTTGCGCCAACCGTCCACCTCTATTGTGACCTTAAGATCGCCCTCGAAGCGCAGATAGGGAATCAGTAGTCTGTTCGCTTGTGATTGATGACGCTATACTACTATGGCCGTATGGTCGGCGCTCAAGCTTCCCCGAGGCACCGAGCCTGTTTGCAGTTGTTAACGCTATGTTCTTTGCTACCAGGTCTACAGGTGGAATGTGCAGAATGGCATGCAGTGCAGCTGTTGGGGTTGTTTTCAGGGCTTCCGTAATCCTAAGCATTGATAATCTGCATACCCCCTCTAATTTTTTGAGGTAGGTTGCTTTTTGTGTGGCTATCCACCACACAAGAACTCCATAGTATAGAATAGGGCTTGGAATCGCTGTAAAAAGCCAATGAGAAAGAGAGGGCGATAAGCCCCATGCACACCCCAGCATTCTTTTACATGCATAAAGTGCCGTTGAAGCCTTCTTCACCCTCTCCTCCACGTTGAGCTTCCATGACAGCTTACTGTTTAGGATGATTCCTATATACTTTGTGCAAGGTTTCTCCTGTAGGGTCACCCCTCCTAACTTAGGCCTGATCCAATTTGGGACCTTGCACCTCTTTGTAAACAAGACCATATCCATCTGATCCGCATTGACTTTCAAACCCGATATTAGATGCCCAGGTATGAATATCCCGAAGCGCCCGATCCATCAAAGAACTAATCGGCACTTTTCACTTATGACAATTGCAAAGTCATCTGCGTAAGCCGTAAGGTTTTACGGGTTCCTCATCGAATCGCCTGAGCAGTTGGTTTGATGACCAGCGTCCACAGCAGAGGTGATAGCACCCCTCCATGCGGCGTGCCCCTGTCCACTGATTTCGTGGCCTCGTACAATTCCCATTGTGATGTAATCTTCCTGCAATTTAGCATGCAGCCGATCCATCTGGTTAAGTGCTGATGTACTTTAATGTAATTAAGACCATCCATAATCGCCCATTTTAGAGACATTATTGAAAGCCCCGGCAATGTCCAAGAAGACTCCTAGAGCATATCCTTATATTCCAGGGATTTCTCTATGCTTATTACCACCCAATGCAATGCGGTGTCTACCGACTTGCCTTTGGTGTACGCATGTTGTGTTGTGGAGAGCAGCTTTTCATCCACGTTGGATTTATGTACACATCTATCAGCCTCTCAAACGTTTTGAGCAGAAATGAGGTTAAGCTAATGGTCTATAATCTTTGGCATACAGGTGACCGATCTTTCCCGCCTTTGGTAGGAAAGCTACACGAGCATTCTCCAAGAGTGCGGTACATGATTCAGTCTTATGCACCCATCGAATATTTTTTAAGCCATTCCACGACCGCCCTATTTGAGCACTGGGCCCGGCGATTTAAACTTAGCAAACAGTCTTCACTGCCCACTCGATCTTGTTATCGGTCACCAAGCCGGCACTACCCGCTCCGTGATCGAAGTGTGAGTGCTGTCTGCTGGCTCTTCTAAACCATCTCCAATTGGAAATGTGTATCGAGAAGCACCTTAAGAGATTCGTCACTATTACGTGACCATTCCCCGTTCTCTTTCTTTATTATTCCCTGGGACTATATTTCCCTTTGCTAGGACTTTTCTCAACCGTGCTGTTTCGCTGGAGCACTCTCTGTCCGTACAGAAACTTTTCCATGAGATTCTCTTCGCCCTGGTAATTTCACGCTTGTAGATCCTCAGTAGATCTCTGTACTCATCCCGACACACTTCGCTTTCCGCGGTCTTTGCTAGCTTAAACATTTTCTTTTACCTGTCTTCTTAGAAGACTCAGCTCATTGCTCCACTATGGCGGCTTTGCTTTTCCTCTGAATCTTCTTAGAGGGCAACTATGTTATACGCAGTCATTACCGTCCTAGCTAGGAATTCATTAGACTCCTACAGTTTCTCCACATTGGCAACCTCTTTGTGTTTTCCCAGTTTCGTTTCTACCTGTTTCTGGAATTTAGTCCAGTTTGTTGACCTAGGGTTTCGATAGTTTCCTCACTTCTCTACCCTCTTTAGGGGATGCTGAAGCTGATATACGCATGGTCGGAGAAGGATGGTCTATCAAGAACCATCCAATCATACCTTGCTATATCACGTTCGGAGCTCAGTGTAATATCCAAAACATTACTGGATGTTGGACCAATGTATGTAGGGACATTTCCATGTGGGCTATCTGCAAATTGGTTTGCAGGATGTAACAAAACAGAGATTCGCCTCTCTCGTTCGTATCTGCTCCTCCCTCACGCATTGTAGTGGCATAATTGCATCCGCGCCTATGACCAACGCCCTTTGCGCCTTCGTCCTGTACTAGCTTCTTGCACTCCATCGTGGAACCTCCGCAGTATGGGCCATGTAGCAGGATGCCAGGATAAGTGCCTGCTTATTTCTTTGCTCAACGGCCACCACTACGAGGTCCTCAGTAGTGTAATTAGGCAGCATATATGAATGCAGCTGTTACCTTACCATTACTACAGCTCGCACCCGTCCTTCCGTTTGCGCCATAGTAAAACGCCAAGTCCGCGCGCGCTAAGTCCAGAAACCTTTCCTCCGATAAGAGCCACGCTCCTGGATCAGCGCCACGTCAAACGAACCCACTCAATGGTTGGGAGGAGCTAGCCCGACGCTGACTTCATCTTGATGGCGAGGAAATAACAAAAATGGAAAAAACACCGCAGACACATGGCGAACACAAACCTGAACATGATATTGGCTGCAATATCGGCACAAATGTCCGAAATATCATCACAAATATCTACCAACATGTCATCACAATTGGAATCACAGGAGGCACGCATTTCAGAAATGTCGACACAGATACATTCAGATGGAAACACAGCTCGAAGAACAGAGGACATATATGGCATCCCAACTGGAAGAGCAGAAGACATATATGGCATCCCAACTGGAATCACAGGAGGCACGTATTTCAGAAATGACGTCGCAAGTGTCATCTCAACTGGAAGACCAAAAGACATATATGGCATCTCATTGGAAGCGCAAGAGGCACGTATATCTGAAATGTCGGCAGAAATTTGGAACAGGTATCAACAAAGCTGGAGGCACAGGAAACAAAATTCTCATCACAGCTGGAGGCTGTTAGTGAACAACAAAATAAAGTGGAGGCCGAGATGGATGCTTTGAAAGATCGGATTCAGGAGTTACAATTGAACCGTCCAATCATTCAACGTCCACTCTGAAGGCAAAATCCCCAACGTTTGATGGTTCTGTTCCATTCCAGGTATTTAAGATCCATTTGAGAAGACGTCGCAGCGAACACTGGAATGCTGAAGATAAAGTTGCAGCTCTGTTCGTGGCATTGGAAGGGCCAGCAGCCGAAATCCTACAGACGATTATCGAAGGAGAACGGAACAACTATGAAGCATTGATGGCCGCTGGCGAGAGACGTTATGGAAGCGAGCATAGGAAACAGATATTCCAAATTGAGTTGCAAAACCGCCACCAAAGAGCAAATGAGACTTTGCAGGAGTTTGCCTCGGATGTTGAAAGCTTGGCACATTTGGCAAATGCGGACGCACCCGTGGAGTACACCGAGAGGGTAAAAATCCAGAGTTTTATAAATGGCATACGGGACGTAGAAACGAAGCGAGCGACATATGCAAACCCAAAACCCACATTCGCAGAAACGGTATCCTGTGCACTGACTCAAGAAACAGCGTCGCTATTGAGTAAACCAGCATACAAAGCTCATCGTGTGGAAGTGGAAAGACCAGATTGGGTAGACACAATTTGGAAGCACTGAAGGGATATCAACAGATAATGCCGGAGTTATTAAATGTTTCAAGTGCGGCAACCCAGGTCACATTGCACGTCATTGCGATCTTGGTCTTAATAGTTCCAACAATATGGGTGGCCGTAAACGCAAAGCTGGCGGAAATGAGCAGAGCGCGTGTCGGATGTAAAGAACGAAACTTGCCCCGGCTATTGAATGTCCTGTGATATCTGTGTCGCAGATTGGGAAGGAAATCAAGCAGTCTTACCATCAGAGGGAATGTGGATGGTAAAGAGCGTGTACTGACTGTAGATACGGGGGCATCTCATTCCTTGATTCGATCTGATTTGGTCTACAGGAGAGTAAAGTCATTACCTGGAGCAAGGTTGCGTACGGTCACAGGCGAGTATAATCAAGTCCAAGGCGAAGTGGTATGTGAGGCATTAATTGGAAAAGTCATGGTTCTACACAAAATTCGTTGTGGCGGAGATCGTTGATGAAGTCATATTGGGACTGGACTTCTTGGTTGACCATGACATCAGGATCGATATGCGGAGAAAATTATGCGCTATAAGAACCAGGACATACCACTTAACTTTAGTTTGGAAAAAGGGTTCAGCAGTAATCGGATACTGGTGGAAAAGACTCGACAAAGACCACGAAAGTCAAAGGCAAAGGTTGATAGTTCGAATGGGCCAAACAAATCAAAATCAAAAGTACCTGCTAGAGAAACACTGGCATTGACAAAACCTAAAAGACGCAGGAAAACGAAGCAACGAATTTCCGAGAAAGAATGCGAGGGTAGTTTCAAGCCAGAGCGCACTACTGTGGGGAAACGTGGGAACGATACTGATTATGCAAAGCAAATCCGTCCAGCGCAAGCTCTACGAAGTAGTTCATCGGCCAAACAACAGAGTGTGAAGGAACGAACCAGGGTATTGAGTAGTACGATGAAACACAGGTACCATGAGAACAATAATTCGAAAGGTTTCTTGGCGGGAGATTTGGTACTGTTACACAACCCTCACCAGCGGAAAGGTGTTCCATCCAAATTTCGGTGCAGTTGGGAAGGCCCGTATAAGGTGGTGAAGAAGATCAGTGATACCATCTACCGCATACAAAGCATTGAGAAACCACGGAGTAGAAGAGTGGTACATTTGGCGATGCTAGCAGCGTTTAGATCGAGAGATTTGTCTGATCGGGACGATCAGACTTAGGTGGAGGGCAGTGTTACGAATATTAGCAAAACATAAGGAGTGCTGCCGTCTCTAAGCCGATGCTAAGCAGTGACGTGAATGCACATCACTAATTCAATCATTATGTATCTACATAAACGAAACAATAACTGCGTCTACATATATGTACCATGTACGTATACGAGCAGCGGACGATCAGACTTAGGTGGAGGGCAGTGTTACGAATATTAGCAAAACATAAGGAGTGCTGCCGTCTCTAAGCCGATGCTAAGCAGTGACGTGAATGCACATCAATAATTCAATCATTATGTATATACATAAACGAAACAATAACTGCGTCTACATATATGTACCATGTACGTATACGAGCAGCGGAGAGTCAATGCACTAACACATGCATATATCTGAGATACTATAAAATTGCAATTGTGCAATTGTAGTTACAGCTGAGAAATTTGAGAGCTACTCGACTAGTAGATTCTGGAAGCGCCTAGAAGATGTATAAAATTGTGCAATTTTAGTTATAGCTGAGAAGTTGAAAGCTCATGGACAATGCTAGTAGCTTCTAGAAAATGCGAACGAGGAAACCAAAGAGTATAAAAGGCGACAGATGTAGAGGCGCTGTAATTTCAATTTGATTTGAGTTTCGATTAAGACGATATCTAGCGAGCAATAGCAGTATTACTTTGAAAGTCAGTTTCACTTAAGCTATCAGTTTGGTTATTAAGCCAGCTAATTGCAAAGTATAAGTGTTATTGTGAAGTACTTTAATAAAGGCCATTTTTCCATTATTCAATATTGGAGTTATTTATTCAACAGTTTAGTGATACGAACTTAGCAAAAAGGCAAATAAGAGGATTTGCAAGCAAATTCGTTACAATACATTAAAAGAGGTTGTTTAAGTCATACGACTTATTTGGATTATACACGTATACAGCAAAACAACTCTCGATATCGTTGTAAAATTCCACCATCAAAACTCTACAGGGTCGGAATTATCTGATTTATTTAGTATTCTACACTGCAACGTCCCCTTTGTTATATATAGCAATATCTCCACCCCGCTTATTTCGCTGTCTGTTATTTCTAATCAGACAATAGTCAAGAAACTGGTAATCATTATCATTCATATCATTCTGAAACCAAGTTTCTGTGACACAGAGAACATCAACACTTACAGAGCTAAAAATGTGGTTGAAATAATCAAGCATTTATTGATTCAGACTTCTAGAGTTGAAATGGCAAAGCTGAAATCCAGGGTGACAACCACTCAAAAACTTCAGTACTATCAAATATTTTCGAAAGAATAAGATGTTGCATGCGCGAACTTCAATGGAAAGCAGCGGAGCTTCACAGAATTCTAGTAGGGCACTTTCACCACACCACAAACTTTATCACAATTTTTAACATAATTTAAGCACCCAAAATACACTGAATGTAGTTTTATAGTCTAAAAATGTAAATTCTGACACATTAGCTGATTAAAAAGTGTACAATGAATTGTTAAATAATGAATACACACAGTGGTAGTTTAACATATTCTGCTATGGTGAGTGGTGAATGTGACCTACTAGAGGTTTTGTCAAGGTCGATTAACACTATTTTTCGCGCCTGCAATATCTTTACTCTTTCAAAAATCGTTGGTTCTATTTTAGTGTTGAGTTCGTCAGAGCCGACAGATGAACTATTAGAGTTCAAAAACATATCAATGAACTTCAAATTGCCAACATAATATAATACATGCTAGAGCAAGAGCATTAAAAACTAAGTATGATAGCGAAAGAAAGAGAAACAAGTAGGTAGTTAGGTT
>JARSSU010031248.1:0-33571 GCA_029619165.1 Eurosta solidaginis
CTACCTCTCAGTATACATCGAGTAAATGCCTAAAAAATAACGAGTGATGGCTCTATTGTATTTATCCTCTTTGGTTAGGTTGACATTGCTGACAATCAGATGATAGTCAGTATTCTTGTAGGGATTTTATACTAAATTCGTTCAAAAAAATTTACCATCACGGCAAGCCATATCTGATATTCCGCTCCTTTTTTGTTTCCCTGCGTCGCTTTCCACGACAGCAACCGCGGTAATTTTGACACTTCGTTCAGTGTCAAACGCATGTTCACACAGGTTCCACTGAGTTCCACACTAGTTTGACACTGACCGAAGTGTCAAACGGTAGTGTGTTAGAAAGAGAAAGGAATTGTTCCTTCTCATACATATCATACTTGTAAACCTGTACTATGATTGCTTCAACCATTTTCTTGTTATTTTCTTTGTTGCTTTCAATTACCTTACAAGAAACGCTGATAGTTTTACTAATACACGCACACTTGTAATTGTCAATGCTGAACCTGCGATGACGTAAACATTGATGCCCAAATTTATGTATGTTCCTTTGATCGCTCACGCATGTCCGCATGTTCCCAACGACAGCCTATAATCATGAAAAAGAACTCAAACTGGGAAAGCTTCGGACACCTGGTACAGAACAAAAGAACATACAGCATATACCATTATGCATGTGAGACAGATACATAATTCTCAACGGAATTTTGTGTATGCGAGAATAGTTTATCCGATTTAATCATGTTGTCACTACTGACTGTCATATGACAATCAAATGTTTATCACGGTTGTTTTGTTATTTTTTAAATTCCGTCATTTTCAACCGACGAAAACCATATAAAAATAGTTTAAAAAATTAAAAAGATAAAAGATATTAAAAAATACCAAAAGATGTCGGAATGTATGGGGCGCACTCAAAAATTGATACGCGAAAAATAATAGTGGTTATTGGTGATTCATTTTTAAATGTGTTTCCGCATGAGGAAAGCGCTATTCTGTTGTTTTTGTTATTTTCTGAATTTAAATTGAACATTCTGAAGTCGAATTCTTATAAAACTATTTATTTTAAGCAAATAAGAACGCGTATGCTTTTATCACGTACAAAATTAAAAACGTAATGAAATAAAGTAAATAAAAAGCAAAAAGCATTGTTTAATTTTTGGCGGAATATAACAATTGTCATTTATGATAGTATAACAGTCAAACCTGATATCTACAGTAAACTATCATTTATGACACTTTTTGATAGTGAGAGTGTCAGCACTGATCCAGGAAAAGGAATGAGAGTGAGCAGTACGGCTATATACTTAATCAGTAGGCGATGTTGGTGTATAAGAAGGAGACAAAAACTCTTTGGTTGACATTGCTGACAATCAGTTGATAGTCATATGATAGTCAGTATTCTTGTAGGGTATTTTGCTTTAGAACATCAGCTATATCACGGAGTTTATTTACTTTACATTGCCTTAATTCTTTCAGCAAATGCTGTTTCTACCGCCTTCAGTACTTGCTTAATTTCATCTTCATTTTTCTTCAGAGAAATATCGAACTCATTTCTATATTCAGCTAGCCTTTGGCCATTTTGTTTCACACACTATTTGCATATCTTTAAGGATGTCATCAACGTTACTTATGTACTGCAAACAATCATCGCACATAAACCTAAGATCGGAACTTCACTCAGTTTATCTATGCTGTATTGGTCTAAGCCAGCGCATTTGCTAGTTAAATGGAAATATTTCCCACACACGCCTTGACATCGGATTTTCGCCACTTCTGTCCGAATGGTGCCTTTGCACCTTTCACATCTTGCTTCCATCCTTCCTCACCAACTACATCTATTTCTTCCTTGTACCTGTGCTTATTTTCAATTAGTACACTAGTTTTTAAGCAAGATAATTTCTATATAACAATTTATTTAATAATTTAACAAAATTTTCGCAAGAGCATCCAAAATTTACGTCTTTCTCTTTTCAGAGTTACCAACACAAATTCAATGTATAAAATCTTTTTCAATTAGTAATAAAAATGGTTCCGTACCAACGAATTAAAAAGGGGAGGTACACCCTAATATAAATATATATTCGTTTGTTCGCAACAATTTTTATAAGTTTATGGCCAAAAAAGAATGTGACAAAACTGATCACTTTGTCAATTCTTCTTTTCCCCAAAAAGGGTGATGTAAGGATAAATCCCCCAAACTAGCTTTATATTCTTTTATCTGGCAACATCGCAATAGTGTCGCTCACAATGACATATATAATTGTGAATACTACAAACCGAAAGATTAAAATACACCAGAATACGTCATGAGCCATTGAAATATAGCCAAAGAGGATAAATACATAAGAGCCGTCACTCGTTATTTTGTGGCGAGTATCTCGCTGGAAATTGAAAAAATTGATACCGAATGTTTTCTGAGAGGGACATTTTTAATTGTCTCGCATTTGTCCATGCCGTGTAGGCCCCTTGTGCAACTGTGAAAGAGAATTAAATAAATTAATTAAATATAGTCGAAAAATAAACACAAATACCCCACGAAAATGTATAGAAGACATTTATAAACATCTCACCCAAAAAAAAAGTAGCGACTACCTCTCAGTATTGCAATCTGGAGGCGGCGTCCTCCAAGAACAATACACAGGTGATCGAGGGTGAGTTTAATGGGTCGGCTAGCGAAGCAGTACCTTATAGTCCCCGATACAACCAGTTTTTCAGAAAACAGAATTTTTTGTCAATCTTCCTCAATTTATGAGATATAAATTTCACCAGATGCTTTCTTATATGGTACGTATTGTTGTTCGAAAAAATCGTAGGGATCGGTAGCATATATAGTATATACCCTATGCAACCGATTGCTCAGATTAGAAACATATCGTAATTTCTGCCTAATTTAACTAGCTAGAAACTTAAAATTTCACCAAATTATTACGAATATAGCATATAGATAGATAGATATTGTTGTCTGAATAAAAACGTAGATATCGGTATTATATGTTCGTATATAGCATGTATCCCATACAACCGATTGTTCGGATCAGAAGCTTTTCGTAATTTCCGCCCCTCTTTAACAGTTGCAAGCTTATATTGTTGTATAAAAAATATTTAGAGATTACTACATATATAGCATTTATTGGTGACTGAAAAAAATCCTTGAGATCGGTCAAATATATAGCATACATATATCCATGCCCGACGACAGGGATCGGATTCCCCCGGGCCGGGGTTTCTCAAGGGGCCCGCGATTTAGAGGTGCTAAGAATTTTTTTTTAATTCAGGAGAGTCTTTAGTTGTTCCATGTGCAAATTTTAAGCCGAATTTCCAAAGCAACGAATATTGATAATGATTTTTTGCCTGGGCCTTCGAACAGTGAGGAGACAATAAAAACTTCAAACAAAAATGTATGTTTACATGAATCCGAAATCGTAAAGTTTGGTGGTGACACTGATGAAGGTTCATCGGGTTAGGGGGTCAGAATATTCCCGCGGTAGGTATGCCTGTCGTAAGAGGCGACTAAAATACCAGATTCAAGGGGCTGTGTAACGCAACCCTTCAGGTTGCCAGCGCAATATATAGCTTCTCCAAACCCAACTGTCAACCTCACCTATTCGCGGCGAATCCCGTTTCACTAACAGACGAGGCTCTGGCGACCCCAAGCTCCTCATGGAACTTGAGGGTGGGGAGGGAGGGGATGGCCTGAAGGTTTAATGTGGCCACATAAATCGTTCCCGAGATGGTCGGGCTAGCACCTTAATGATGCTGTAGTACCGGAGCGTACCGGATCTGTATCCGGCAAAGGACCATTACATCGATAACACTCCCCAAAGCCTTCGGGGAGCAACCTTATCGCTACAACAACAACAACAACAAGGTTCGTCTTCAAAAAGCCTCCCAACAATACCACCAACTCTGTATCAAAGTCCAGATTATTTAAACGACTTCGACATCGGTACCGTGAATAATGAGTTTTTGCGATCTGAAGAAGTCAACGAAATAATTCGTCGAGGTCATCAAAAGTGTCCTGTTATTTTTCCATGTGATAGTCATGACGAGGCATTTCCTACCTCGTTGTTAAACAGAATCTTGCCAAATGGTGAGAAAGTGGAGCATGACTGGTTGGTGTGGAGTGCCAGTAGTAATGCTTTTTATTGCCTACCATGTCGTCTGTTAAGCACCAATACTTTAAATCGATCTAAAATGTGTTGTCCTGGCGGATATTCGAAATTCCAGATGTGGAAGAACTATACGATAAACTGCCAGCACGCGAAAATACTCAAGATCACATTAAATGTTATATTCAATGGCAATCTTTACAAAATCTAATTCAAAAGGAGGCTACAATTGATACACTTATCAATGAACAGCTAATCACTGAAACTCCAAAGTGGAAAGAAATTTTATATAGAATTTTGGACACTATTTTATTTTTGGGTGATTCAGAGGCGAAAGTATATATCTTGGTGAACGAAATAATGGAAATTTTGTGGGCATCTTAGAACTCATAAGCCATTATGATCCGATACTTAGAGGTCATTTGGAGAAAGTTAGGATTTCACAACAGCAGCACAAACGTTTACAAGTTCACTATCTTTCCCCAGACATTCAGAACGAGTTTATAGAAATTTGTGCAAAACACATGAGGGAAACTATATTAGATCAATGCAAGAAAGCCAAGTATTTTGCTATTATCATTGATGCTACGCCTGATGCTAGTCACGTTGAACAAACTACGTTCATTTTGCGCTACCTCCATTTCAATTCGAAATCAACAAATTTTACAATTCAAGGACGGTCTTTGGCTTTCGTGGATCGTAACCAAAAAACTGGTCAGAAAATCGCTGATCTAATTGAACATGAAATCCCATTAAAAGATTGTCGTGCACAAGGGTACGATAACGGCGCCAATATGAAAGGAGCTTACAACGGAGCACACCGTCACATTCTCGACAAAAACTCGAATGCTGATTACTCGCCTTGTGCAACCCACAGTCTCATTTATGTGGTGTTGATGCTGCAGAATGTTGTACGGCTGCACTTACTTTCTTCGGAGTTGTACAAAATGTTTTACTATTTTCAACAGCAGTCCTCAACGATGGGACACAGTCTTTCAGACACTAGGTGGTCGGCTAGAATTGAGGCAATCAGACCATTCGCAAATCATGTTCCAGGATTAACACAAGCACTAAACGCATTAATTAAGCTTAATTTGACTGCACAAGCATACGGAGATGTTACCGGCATTCTCAAGTACATCAACAAGTTCGAATGTATCTTGCTGTCCTCAATTTGGTTCAAAATTCTGACTACCATTAATGAAGGATACGTCGTACTCCAAGCTAGAGACACCACCATAGATGTTGAGGTCCAAAATCTAGATGCCTTATTAGCTGATTTGAAGTTGATCACGAACCAATGGGAGAAAATATTAAACGAATGGAAATCAGTTGCTATTCAATTGAACATCTCGCCAAAGTTTCCGGACATTCGAAAGAGAAACCCCAAAAGACTTTGAAGATAATGGAAACGAGATAATTCTGGATGATCCAGAGTCTAATTTATCTAAAAATTTGAACGAGAAGTTTTCGTTTTTGTGACTATTTGATGACATGGATGCAACTACGGTTCGGGCGAGCGCAGCAAAATTGGTCGAAAAATACAAGTCGGACGTTTCTCAAAGCTTAGAATGCGAATTAATTCACTTGAAACACATTTACGAAGCAAATTTTGATAAGGGTTGGAATTACGAAATGCCATCTACATATGTTCAAAATCTGTATACAATTTTCCCCAACATTTGTGTTGTTTTACGTATCTTTTGCACTATACCTGTCGCTGTAGGTAGTGTAGAACGTTCCTTCAGCGTCCTTTCAAGAATCAAAAACTTTCATAGATCGTGTTCATCTCAAGAGCGAGTTTTAGGACTTGCCACGCTTTGTGTTGAATCCGTTTGGCAAGACAGTAAATTTTGATATTATTATACAAAATTTTGCAGCAAGAAAAACCGCTCTTTGATATCCGAACCTTCTATATTGAATAACTAAAATTTATAATCACTATATTTATCAGCAATGTACTAAAATGTTACCAAATAACTAGAAAAGATTATTTAAAACATACGTGGCTGTTAAAAGAGAATTTTATTTCTTAGTCCAAAAATCATTTAGTTGATGTTGCAAAAATTTTTATTTTTTTATGTAATCCATCAATAATGAATCATTATTAATGATTCACGAATGAGACGTCATTAATCAAATATATTAGTGGATTTATTATAGGGTGCCCGTGAATTGTTTAGTCCCTGGGCCCGGATTTTCTCTCTACGGCCCTGTGTAGTGGTTGTTGTTGTTGTTGTTGTAGCGATAAGGTTGCTCCCCGAAGGCTTTTGGGAGTGTTATCGATGTGATGGTCCTTTGCCGGATACAAATCCGGTACGCTCCGGTACCATAGCACCATTAAGGTGCTAGCCCGACCATCTCGGGAACGATTTATGTGGCCACATTAAACCTTCAGGCAATTCCCTCCCTCCCTCCCTCCCTACCCCCAAGTTCCATGAGGAGCTTGGGGTCGCCAGAGCCTCGTCTGTTAGTGAAACAGGATTCGCCGCGGATAGGTGAGGTTGACAATTGGGGTTTGGAGAAGCTTTATATTGCGCTGGCAACCTGAAAGGTTGCGCTACACATCCCCTTGAATCTGGTATTTTAGTCGCCTCTTACGACAGGCATACCTACCGCGGGTATATTCTGATCCCCTAACCCGCTGGGGTCTGTGTAGTGGTACTTGTTTATTGTACCACTTAGATATGTTATATGAAAAATTAAATTTATTAATTATATTTTCTTTTGATTTCAATGAATGTTAAAAATTTTTATATTTCAATTTTCTATCAATTGTAAACATCAATTTATTTAACTTATTTTCATAAATAATATTATATTACTCAAATAAATTTATATTAATTGGTTATACTAAGAGTATAATAGGAAAGTCTCTGCCTTGTCAGAGCAACGCATTCGCAGAGAATGCGAGCCTGCATATTATACTCCAGCTCACAAAAGCGATAGATTTGCGTATCTGCTAGATTTAACTTACTTAGTAGATATCGTAGACCACGTTGCACCGTATAGCACCTTAGGCGTTCTCTGCTTAGATAAATGAGCTTGGCTGATACCCTCGTTGCTGGCAGTATAAAAAATTGTGCCTGTCTTTCTCCTGGGCACTCAATCCAGTATCATCTGAGCTGCTTTGTTTTCTTAAAATAATCTAGGTATGCACGTAAGAAAAATAACAAATAAAAGTTGAGCGAATTATATTAAAAAAAAACGTTTTTCTGACTGCCCCTTTTGTTGAGCCACTGTTGAAAGCAACGCTTGAGATTTGAAAAGTATTTTTAGTTATAAACTTGAACTGTAACCACTGATGACATGATACGAAATTTTATTCTCTCTCAATTCGTTTCCAGGAATGGGTCTTGAAGTTCATTCGATTGTAAACAAAAGTTCGTTCGTTTCCAAGAATGGGTCTGGAACATCAGATGGCTATAGAGTTGCCTAAACTACCACTCCAAGAAATCCGTTCGGTTTCATTATTTTCAAAAAATCAGCAAGTAAGGTGATAAAAACTTATTCAAATTTATAAAAAAGGCAAAGTTTTGTATAAATATTTTGTGGTAGATAAGTGAAAAAGATGAAATAATATATTTCGATTGCGTTGCTTTGCTTTGTTGCGCTGGCACCGCCATAAGATAACAATGAACTGCTAGCCCTTTTCACTTTGATGCGACCAAAATGTTTATTTACATACATATGTATATCCACATACAATAAAAACGCAAAAAATTTATAAGAAATTACGAAATTAGATCACTTGGTGAAGTATCTGCGTTGTCGTCCGCAAAAGACTGTTAATTATACATGTTGCGTTAACCTATACGTATACCTACAATTTATCTCAGCTGCCAAAAGTGGAATGTTGCAACGCTCCACAAAAACCTGGCCTTTATGCATCCATTTACATCAATGCGAAGACTAAGAAGCTGACTTTTTCTCCAATCGAAAGCTGCTATCAAAACCCGTTTCGTGTGCAGCCCTTCGATGAAAGGTGTTGTCACTGATAAATTTTCCACGGGTGAAAAATAGTTATTTTTTCTTCGGATTTGTAATCCTGACAAAAATTCGAGTTTTTTGATATCCCATTTGACAATCTTGAGTAAGTTTTCAGTGAAAATTATAAATTAAACCTTTACCATGTAAAATACCCCAAAGTTATTCTGAAATGCCCAAATTTGATTTTGAGCATGATGGTATCTATGGCCAATATTATAAAAAATGCACATTTTCACGCGCTCTCAGAGAGCGAGAAGTTTCATATCATGTCATCTGTGACTGTAACGTGACTCAAGCCTAAATGTTTACTGAGATATGAATAGTTGCGCATACATTATAGGTGGGTTCGGTCAGAAATTCTAGTATGAATTGTCCACCACAAAATTTACTCTCTCATGGAATTTACTCTCATAAAGAGCGAAACTTTCCAAGTTTTCAACCAGTGTTGCTAGGTTAGCCTTTTCGAGGCTAGATTTTTTTTGCCTTTAGCCTCGAAATTTTGGGTTTAGCTTCGTGACTTTTTTCTAGCCTTTTTTACTATTTTTAATAATTTCTAAAATAAAATAATTTCAATAGATCCTGTGAACACCTAATACCTAATAATATGAGTTCTCTACAAAAGATTAATTCTTTTTCTGCTGAAAATTCGTTGAAAGTTTCAAAGCCAGATGTATTTTCTTACTTTGAAAAAGAGAAGTGTAGTTATTCTTCAAGTCAAATAGCATTAATAGAGCTGCAGTGGCGAAACTTATAACTATACAATGGAAAAAATGCACACTCCACCATGGAATTTTGGTCGGAAGTCCGAGAACATAAAATGCATTAAACGAACCTCCTTTTTTAGAACTTGTCGAAATCATATTTAGTTTTTTAGTATTACCACTCAGTAACGCGGAGGTTGAAAGAATTTTTAGTGGCATGAAAATTCTGAAAACTAAATTAAGGAACAAACTAAAAATTAAAATGCTTAATGCGCTGCTTAATATTAGATGCTCGTTAAAACGCTTATCTAAATGTTGTAAGGATTTTGAAATTACCGATGATCTCATATTTATGGTAAATAGCCAAACTTTATACGCAGACTTAAGCTCTTCTGATTCTTCAGGCGGGGAATATTTTATATAAATAATTAGTTTGTAATATTTTTTTTATGTATATAAACATATGCAATCATTTAAAGTAATTCCATGTGCTAGTCAAGGAAAATGTGCCTGATATGTTTTGAAACAAGAAGTTATGTTTATAAGTTTTTATTTACAAATGTGTAAACTAAAATATAAAAAAAATTTAATGAATTAACCAAAAAAATTTCTGGCCGTTTTTTAACTTCTTTTTTTTCTAAATTTAGCCTTTTCTAACCTTTTCTTTTGCCAATCTAGCTTCTTGTTTTGTCAACACATGGCAACACTGTTTTCAACGAACACAAATTAGGCAACATTTGAACATTTACTTAGTTATAATATATTATGACTTATTTTTTACAAAATCACTCGTAAAAATGCCTTAGCAATTTTTAAATTTTAATAAATTTATGGATTTGTTTTCTAAGTATGCAATCAGCTAATTTACAATCATATGTTTTCGTTCTGGAAAATTGGTGATGGAAGAAATTTCCCCAGCTCGAATTTGCAACTTTCCATCCAAGTACAATGTGAAAATTGAGGCGTCTCGTTGCAAATTATACAAGTTTTTTGTCTCACCGAATGAAGCTCAACAACAATTGATACAAGCTTGCACAAACTCTTTGCTGGCCGAACACAGCTGTTATTATCCGTGCTTTTTTTACATGAATATACATCTACATTTGCGGCAGTGGTTAAATAACTAGCTACAGAACGGGTTGTAACGAATAGTATTGTGATTGTATTTAAACTTGTGGAGGAAATGGCTGTTATCCATTTAACAATTTTTTTTAAAAGCTTACTATTTTTTTGGAAACTGTTGACGGATGTTTGTTAACGATGCAGGTTCCTCTGTGCGAAAAGAAAACGTTAATTATTTCATAAAACCACAATTAGTCAAGTTTTTCTACATTAAAGCCCTAATTGAACTCAATCTTCCATACAAAATACAAATTCTTAATTATCTCATTATTGCTTTTTTGAATGGCCAATCAAGTGAAAAATCCAGTCGGTTTTGCTTGGTGCTTCGAATTTTATTGTCAATTAACAAATGACAATAAAAAAATACGAAAAAATTCAAATTTAATTTTCGCTGCATTTGCTGCAAAAGATATTGTGACGAATACTAGCAACACTAAGGGGTACTATCACCTCTAAGCCGATACTGAGCAGTGACTTGTATGCACATAACCAAATTAATCATTATTTCTACACATATGTCCATACAACCAGCGGTGAGCAACGCACAAACACATGCATATATCTGAGATACTCCCAAAAGTATGCATTCATTTGTGCAAGTATCACTCACATATACACGCGCATGGGCTATGAGAGAAGCTATAAAATCGTGCATCTGTAGTTATTGCTGATAACCAACTAGTAAATTCTGGAAATAGAATCGCCTAGAAATATGTCGGCGAGGAAACCGGACAGTATAAAAGCGGCAACAGTCGAGGCACGACAATTCAGTTTGATTTAAGCACGCTATCTGTCGAGCAGTAGAAGTATTGTTTTGAAAGTAGTCTAATAAAGACCATTTTTGCATTATTCAATATTGGAGTTATTTATTCAACAGTTTAGTGATTCGAACGTTAGCAGAAGGTTGCAAATAAGAGGAATTTCAGTAGATTTGTTGCAAATTGGTGTCAGAAGAGGAATTGTTGAATAAAATCCGAAGATTGCGAATACAACTTGGACATGGCAAAGTTGAGTGAATTGAAGATCCAACAACTGAAGAAGGGGTTGGAGAGCCGTGGATTGAATACAACCGGCAATAAGATCGAACTTCAAGCACGGCTACGAGAGGTATTGGAGTTGGAAGGAATTGATGTGGCATCACAATTGGAAATACAGGAGGCACAAATTTCAGAAATGTCGTCGCAAATAACATCCAAGATGGATAATAACTAGAATCCCAGGAGAACCGTATAACAGCCAAGATTGAAGCACAGGAAACACAAATTTCATCACAGTTGGAAGAACAAAAGATAAATATGGTAACTCAACTGAAAGAACAAGAGACACGCATAACAGTACAACTAGAAGCACAAGAGGCGCGTATATCATCAAAACTCGAAACGCGCATGGACGAAAAAATAATGCAGTTTGAAGAAAAAATCGAGGAATAGGTGGATATTTGAGAGGTCGTATACAGGAATTGCAACTTAACCGCCCGGCTGCTTCAGCGAGTAATACGAAGGTAAAAACTCCATCTTTTGACGGTTCTGTTCCTTTACAGGTCTTTAAGCTACAGTTTGAGAAGACAGCAGCAGTGAACAACTGGGATGAGGAAGATAAAGTTGCTGCACTGTTCGTGGCTTTGAAAGGGCTTGCAGCGGAATTATTACAGACGATTCCAGTGTACGAACGGAACCGTTATGAAGCGTTGATGGCCGCTTTCGAGAGACGATACGGAAGCGAAAGAGAGGGTAAAAATCCAGAGTTTTATAAATGGCATACGGGACGTGGAAACGAAGCGAGCGACATATGCAAACCCAAAACCCACATTCGCAGAAACGGTATCACATGCATTGACTCAGGAAACTGCCTCTCTATTGAGTAAACCAGCATATAAGGATCATCGTGTGGAAGTAGAAAGACCAGAGTGGGTAGACACAATTTTGGAAGCATTGAATGGTACGCAGCAGAAGAATAATGATGCAGTCAAATGCTTTAAGTGTGGAAAGCCAGGGCACATTGCGCGTTATTGCAACACCAACCCTAACAGTTCCAACAATGTGGGTGGTCGTAAACGCAGAGCACAAGGAGATGAGTATATCTCCAAGACCACTCAATCGTTAAACTAAATAGAGTCAACCGCAAGGGGCGACAGCTGGCTCCCGCAATTGAATGCCCCATAATCTCTATCTCGCAGATTGGAAGAAGATCGAGCAATCTTACTGTCAGAGGACATGTGGATGGAATGGAACGTTTACTGACTGTAGATACGGGTGCATTTCATTCCATCATTCCAGCGGATTTAGTCAACAAGAAGATAAGACCATTGCTTGGAGCAAGATTACGTACAGCCACGGGAGAGGACACCCAGGTAATTGGAGAAGTAGCATGTGAAGTAGCAATTGGGAACGTCACGGTACTACACAATTTTATAGTGGCAGATATTGTTGATGAAATCATAATTGGAGTGGATTTCTTAATCGACCAAGGCATCAAGATCGATATGCAAAGCAAGACGATGCGATATAAGAACATGGATGTGCCACTTTATTTCGGCTACGAGAGAGGCTACAGCAGTAAGCGAGTGCTGGTGGAAGAGAATCAGCAAATACCACCAAAATCCGAAGCAGTCATCTGGGCAAAGGTTGGTGGAGATTGTGGGACAAACAAATTGTGGGTTGTCGAGGCAGCAAACAAATCAGCACCGAACATACTTGTAGGAAAAACTCTGGCTGTGACAAAACAAGATGGACGTATTCCCGTAAGAGTACTCAATGAGTTCAAGTCACCACTCAAACTGACCAAAGGAGCTATTTTGGGAAGATGCCAAGAGGCTGAAGTAGTTATCAACTGTGAACAGCTCCAGGAACACGTTTCATCTAGTAATACTGATCTTTCAAATGACATCACGGCATGGACGGAGGGACTAGAGGAAGCCTATCAGAGTAAGGCAAAACAACTGCTCCTAAAGTGCGCCAACATATTTTACAAAGATGGCTCCAAACCAGGCCGCACCAACGTTGTGAAATATCAAATTGAGAGATGCGAGGCCGATCCGTCAAGCTCCTCGTAGTGTTCCACTGGCGAAGCGGGAAGTTGTGAGTCAAATCGTACAAGAAATGAACGACAGCGGCGTCATCGAACCATCAGCTAGTCCATGGAGCTCACCGGTGGTACTTGTGAAGAAGAAGGATGGGAAAATGAGGTTTTGCGTGGACTACCGCAAGTTGAACGACGTCACGATAATCTGGACTCGCTATCTGGTACGAAATTGTTTTCCACACTGGACTTGAAAAGCGGCTACTGGCAAGTTGAGGTGAAGGAGGAAGATAAAGAGAAAACAGCCTTCAGTGTCGGTGATGGTGTTTGGCAATTTACAGTGATGCCTTTTGGACTTTGTAATGCACCAGCTACTTTTGAGAGCCTCATGGACCAGGTACTGAAAGGACTACATTGGAAAACATTCTTGGTGTACCTGGACGACATCATCGTATTGGGCAAGAACTTTGATGAACATCTTTAGAACTTGGAGGAAGTTTTCCAGAGAATAGCTGGCGCTGGTCTGAAACTAAGTCGCAAAAAGTGTTCGCTGTTTAAATAGGAAGTAAATTATTTGGGTCACAAGGCAACGACAGAAGGCATCTGTACAGCGAATGAAAAGATAGAAGCAGTAAAGGATTGGCCAAGACCACAGAACTTGCATGAATTAGGAAGTTTCCTTGGGCTCTGCACATATTACCGCCGCTTTGTGCCAAACTTTTCCAGCGTAGCCCATAGCCTCCATGAGCTTACAAGAAAAAATAAAGCTTTTGAATGGAAGAAGGAGCAAGAAGTGGCTTTCCAAACATTGAAGGAGCGTTTATGCACTGCCCTAAAGTTGGCATATCCGATTCCAGGAGCAACATTTATTCTAGATACAGATGCGAGTGGATATGCTATAGGAGGCGTTTTATCACAACTGGTCGATGGACAGGAGAAGGTAGTTGCATATTACAGCCGTTTGATTGGAAAACCAGAGAGGAACTATTGCGTTACACGGAGAGAGCTGTTGGCATTGGTAGAGTGCATTAAACATTTTCACAAGTACCTCTACGGCCAGCGATTCCGCGGCAGGACAGATCACGTAGCGTTGAAATGGCTTCTGCAGTTCCGTAATCAGGAAGGACAATTGGCACGGTGGATCGAGCGACTACAAAGCTATGACTTTTCCATTGAGCATCGAAAAGGTAGTACCCATGGAAATGCTGATGCAATGTCACGAAGACCATGTAGTTTGGAATGCAAGCACTGTTCAAAGGCCGATGCTAAAGAAGACATTATAGATGTCCGGCTAATGACTATAACATGTACGGTTGAATGGGACAAGGAACAACTAAGGAAGTGTCAGCTAGAAGATACAGATCTGTCACATGTTATGCAAGGGCTCGAACGAACGAAAGACCAAATAGAGAAGAAATGTCAGCAGAGAGTCCCATTGCGACGTCGTATTGGGCACAGTGGAACAGTTTAGAGTTGATATCCGGTTGCTTGCATCGAGTATGGGAGATGAAGATGGTCAATGTAAGAGGAAGCTGATAGTTGTTCCCAGGAAAAGGATTCCTGACGTTCTCAATGAGCTACATAATGGTCCAAGTGGAGGTCATCTGGGAATCACGAAGACGCTCGAGAAGATTAAGCAGAGATTCTATTGGGTTGGTTGCCGTCACTGAGTGGATTGCGAACTGCGAGATTTGCAGCAGAGCGAAAGGGCCCAAACCCCGAAGTCATGGCCAGATGAAGCAATATAACATGTCGCAGGTTCATTTCCTACTAGAAACTGCGGAAACAAATATGTATTGGTGGCTATGGATTATTTCAGTAAATGGCCAGAGGTATACCCAATCCCAAACCAAGCGGAAACAGTAGCAGAAGTGGCTACAAACGATTGGGTTGCAAGGTATGGTGTACCAATGGAGTTACATTCTGACCAAGGCAGGAATTTTGAATCAGCTGTGTTCCAAGAAATGTGTAAGAAGTTGGGTATTCGAAAAACACGGACAACTTCATTGCATCCTCAGTCCGATGTATGGTGGAACGTTTCAATAGAACATTGGAGGAGCATTTAAGGAAAGTATTAGATAACTACCATAAGGAGTGGGATACACACATATCATTATTCTTGATGGCTTACCGATCGGCAGTGCATGAGACAACGGGCCAAACTCCCGCAAAGGTATTTTTGGCAGTGACCTTCGACTGCCAGCTGATTTGAAGTTTGGGATAGATGCCCATGCGGAGAGAAATGTCAAGAAATACACTGGTGTCTTGGAAGAAGAGCTGAGAGAGATACACGATCTGGTAAGGCAACGAGCAAAGATTATGAGTGACAAGATGAAAGCCAGATACGATAAAGCAATTAATTCGGAAGGGTTTCAGGAAGGAGATTTGGTGCTGTTATACAACCCACAACGAAAATAAGGTTTGTCCCCGAAATTGGAGTGTAATTGGGAAGGCCCATACAAAGTTGTAAAACGGATCAACAATGTAGTGTACCGCATACGAACCATTCGTAAACACGAACCAAAATGAAAGTGGTTCATTTGGAAAGGCTGGCAGCGTTTACATCAGGAAATTTGTCTGATCGGGACGATCAGACTTAGGTGGAGGGCAGTGTGAAGAATACTAGCAACACTAAGGGGTACTATCATCTCTAAGCCGATACTGAGCAGTGACTTGTATGCACATAACCAAATTAATCATTATGTCTACACATATGTCCATACAAGCAGCGGCGAGCAACGCACAAATCATGCATATATCTGAGATACTCCCAAAAGTATGCATTCATTTGTGCAAGTATCACTCACATATACACGCGCATGGGCTATGAGAGAAGCTATAAAATCGTGCATCTGTAGTTATTGCTGATAACTAACTAGTACATTCTGGAAATAGAAGCGCCTAGAAATATGTCGGCGAGGAAACCGGACAGTATAAAAGCAGCAACAGTCGAGGCACGACAATTCAGATCGATTTAAGCACGCTATCTGTCGAGCAGTAGAAACGTTAGTCTAATATAGACCATTTTTGCATTATTCAATATTGGAGTTATTTATTCAACAGTTTAGTGATTCGAACGTTAGCAGAAGGTTGCAAATAAGAGGAATTTCAGTAGATTCGTTATATTATTATGGCTTTTTCGAAAATACGCACATATTTGGTTAGGTGCAACATCTATGGGTACTTGCGCATGCATTTTATTTTGATTGTATTTATAGTTAAGAAGGAAACGGCTCTTATCCATTTTAACTACTTTTTGTAAAAACAAAATATTTTTTGGGGCTGCTGACAGATGTTCGCTTAATGAAGCAAAGGCCCTGTATGAAAAGGGAAACTTAATTATTTCATGTGTGAAAACGGTATTAGACAATTTTTTTTCACCAAACGAAAACACAATTTTATTTGTACCTATTATTTTATTTTACATCCTCCTCACATAAACCTCGATATATAATATCCCCATAACCTGTTTCGAGTTCTAGTTCTTACCCGATTCCGATTTCAGTTTCGGAAATTACTTCTGTAATAATTGTAAAGTAAATATGCGGCTAATGTAATTCCATATATCCATATTTTTATAATATTTTCTGCACTGCAGTTCAATAATGTCTGCAAATAAAACAGTCGTCTGTATACTTAATGTCCCGAACTCAAGACCAAATGGTCCCAAAGTAATAAGAAATGATCACAAAAATAATTCTAGAGTGTGTTTAAAAATTGAGTGACAACTCCCTACAGTGTGCTAAAAGAAAATATGGACTGTGTAGTTTGAAATTTAATGAGGACTTTTTTTACTTGATATCAAGCTACTCCTGACTATATTTATTTATATTCGTATAACTAAGAACGCGGAGGTCGAACTAACCATATACACCTTTTTTATAAAAGAAGGTATGTTGTTTCTTCAATTCAAAATTCTTTGCTAAAAATAAAGCGACGACAAAATAAGCCTTCTTTATTTCATAGTTCCTATCTGCTGTATCCGATTCGATATCCGAAAATAGTTTCCTTTTGGCTTTATCAAATAAACTGAGCTTTTCTGCTTGTTAAAGGAAAGCTATGTCTTTATGGCAGTTATTAAGATGCCTTTTCTAGGAAAAAAGTGTATTTGATGTGAAAATTCGCTGGCACAGCAAACATTGCAACATATTAGCCGTATTTTTTAACACACGCATATCCGTTTACGCTTAAACTTTATATGGACTGCTAAGCGACAAACTTTAAATACACCTCTGAAATTGCTGCGCATAAATTTTGTCCTACTAAATTTCAATACGCATTATACTCAGATGTAACTGAAATATGTGTATTTGTTTCACCCTCTACACTAATTCTATGTATTCTATGTGTGTCCACAATTCGTCGCAACTGATTCAGCTATATGTTATACCCTATGGCCATCAGAGCGTTGTGTCTCCGCTTTTCGGTACACTCTGTTGCTGTAGCTAGGTGTTTAACCACAGCCGCTAGATGGGTCTCCTAAGCATTATCTAACAAGCCAACCTAATAAACCGCACTGCGTTTTTTTAGCGCACGCAAACAACCGGCGTTTTTTGCCCTAACCCAAATAAGCATGCGTTGCGACATGTAAAGCATGTGTGCAAGCGTCAAATCTAATGTAACGCAGAACAAAAATTGGAAATCGAGTTAGGTTTTCACGCAGCAAATTCAATTTGAGTTGCTCTCATACAAGTTGTATGTGCATGAGACATTTTGACAGAAAATGACTTGCGTGCTTTATATTAGGTTGGCTTGTAAGCGAGGATAGGCGTTTTTTTTCACGCGCAAATGAAACGTATACGCGTGTAAAAAAACACTGCTATTGTTTTTATTTAATGCGCAAAAAGTAGCATGGACGTCTTCCTTTGCATTCATTCTGGTTTTGTTTAGCATGCGCAGCCGTCTTGCTTGCTCAAGCGTTATGCAGCGAATGGCAAGCGATAGCAAAATACAAGGAACTATAAAACAATGTAAAAGTAAAAATATTTTCACATTATTAAGTTTTAAAAAATATGTATATTCAAAGGAACTTAAAAATACTAACTAAAATGTATTAAAAGTCACTTTAACATTGCAGCCTATTGTTTTTATTAGCCGGTTTTTTTACACGCGTATACGTTTCGTTTGCGCGTGAAAAAAAAACGCCTATCCTCGCTTAGATAATGCATAGGAGACCCATCTAGCGGCAACACAACACTCTGATGGCCATAGGGTATAACATATAGCTGAATCAGTTGCGACGAATTGTGGACACACATAGAATACATAGAATTAGTGTAGAGGGTGAAACAAATACACACATTTCAGTTACATCTGAGTATAATGCGTATTGAAATTTAGTAGGACAAAATTTATGCGCAGCAATTTCAGAGGTGTATTTAAAGTTTGTCGCTTAGCAGTCCATATAAAGTTTAAGCGTAAACGGATATACGCGTGTTAAAAAACACGGCTATTATGTGCCCAAAAAGTAGCATGGACTTTTCCTTTTGCATTCACTGTTGATTTTAGTGAGTGACAAGCGAAAGCAAACGATCGTGATCACATATCGTTAATGTCGGTGTGAAAATACGAACTCAAATTGCACAATGTGCAACTTTTGGCCGGCTTTGCTCTAAAACATAAACGAAATAATTCCTAAACTATGCCGAAATGCTAATAGGTATACAATCTGGAAGCGTAACGAAAATCTTCCCTTAGGCTAAGCTGAACCGGCCGGTCAATTAAGGCCTCACACAGATTGAATGTGTCAATAGTGTTACCAGAATTTTTTGACGATGAAACAGAAAAAAACACAATTCGGTTATGGAGTAACTTCTTCCTCTTAGGAAATACTAGAAGTTTTCTATAGGACCTATTTTAATTGCTGCCTCAAGATCTGACAACTTTGCCGTCTCTAGTAACTGAAGTCTTGATCTCGAGAAGCAGGACACGAATTCAACCGTTTCTTCCTGCAGCTCACACTTGCTACATCTGCTGTTAATGGAAAAGGCATAACTTATAAAAATATGAGGCCAGAAGGCAGTGTTCAGTTAGTATGTCCATCATGAGCCTTAAGTCTTCTCTTTTTATATACATGAGCAACTTTGTGTTTCTTACGTCGGAGTGTATGCACATTAGTATAGATATATGATTCGCCCTGAGCGAAATCTCTATAATGCTTATTTGCATTCCAGGACGTTTCTTGATGAGGTACTGCGTGCGATTATTGCCTTGATCGTCGCCTGACTATACACACTGACGTAAGACTGCAGCTAAAGCACGTTTCCTCCAGAATTTGTGCTGCTACAATTTTCGCCTGAAAGACACTTCAGTGATCTGGCAGCATGTAGGAACTACTTATTCTTGGATCGACACAGTGAACAGCAGACCAGATCCCTTCCGTTAACTTGGAACTAGCGGTATACAAGTGTGTTGTATGCATTGGCACTTCTGCACCTTTACGACAACCCTACGACTTTATTCTGGTCCCCCAAGATAGTCTGTTCACCTCATATTAGATGGTGTTCTACTGCTAAGGATATACGGTCAGAAAGTTTCCGTAACTATCCCATCATAGCCTCTCATTTTGTCCGTAGATAGTCTCGAAATGATCCGCAATAGTGATTATATTATCTTAACTCATCGAGTGTTCTATTTATAAAATAAAATTCCTACAACAGAAATTGTTTACTAACCATTATATTTGTTGGCACATACGATTGAGCTGTGACTACAAGCTCTTACCAAAAATTCATAAAAATTTCAATTCGTTTTGGAAGAAATTTTAAAAGTGTGCACTTTTACGTGAGTGGTAAAATGTGAAAGATATACAACTGTAAGTGAGCTTAAAGAAAATCGCTACCAATTTGGAAGTCCCAAAGCAATGAAGTTTCATATTCACTAACCAAACAAATTTGTATGTAGTACATATGTACGTATGTATGTATGTATGTATGGGTGTAGGTGAAAGTTTGTATGTATTTGCGTATGTTGAAAACAAATTACGAGCAAGTTAGATGATATGTGAGATACAACAACAAATACTTTGTATGTAGGTATATAAATTTAAAATTAAGTGAAGACAAGCGAAAACTTACATTTGCTATCAACCATAGAATAGTTTTTGAATGCCAGTTAGTTTATTTGAATATCGTTTAATATGAGTAGTTTTGTTAGTTACAAATGGAATGTTGCATTCAACTATGGTTTCGGTGGCTTTTTTAAGTGCCACTCATATGCAAAGTTTTCCCAAGTAGACTTTTATACAACATAAACAATATTAATTTCATATGCAAAAATCTACCAATGTCTTTTACCATTTACACATGCGCACAAACAAATGCATATCTAAATATATATAATATAGATCAGTGGTGCACTAGAGACCTACGTAGATCTTCGAAAAACTATTCGGCGTTCACCTACATGTCCTGTAAGCCCAGCAACAGAGGTTCGGTAAAGCAAGCAGTCAATCAGTTTTAGCTTGTACTTCAAGCAGTTAACATCTCCATTGTATAGGTTTACAAGTAAGATATGTTTGTTTCCTTCTCTTTCTAACACTTGACCGTAGTCACTGACACTGACCGTAGTGTGAAAACAGTGTGGATCGTGGTGGAACGAGCGTTTGGAACTGAATGAAGTGTCATAACTACCGAGGTTGCTGCCATCAGGATCGATGCGGGAATGTATTTATTAGCGGAAAAGGAGGGAAATTTCAGATATGGGTTGCTGTGATGGTAAATTTTTGTGGACAGATTTAGTATAAAATATGTGGTGCATTATATTTGACCTATTGAAAATTTTACAACAGTCGAGGAATTGGATATCCAAAGACGCGTTTATTATATCAACATGAAGTAAAGCTTTTCCATCCGTTTCAAAAGTTATGCGCGAAAAACAGTACTACAGCTACTCCCCCTAGCGAGTTAGGGGGTTAGAACATACCCGCGGTAGGTATGCCTGTCAAGGGGTGCCACCCTTTCGTTTCCAACCCAATTGTCAACCTCACCTATCCGTGGCGAATCCTGTTTCATTAACGGCCGATGCTCTGGCGACCCCGATCTCCTCATGGATCTAGGGGGTGGGAGGTCGGGATGGCCTTGAAGGTCGCATGTGGTCATAACAAATCGCTCCCGAGATGATCGGGCTTGGTACCGGAACGTACCGGATCTGCATCCGGCAAAGGACCATCAATATCGATAACACTCCACAAAGGCTTTCGGGGAGTATCCTTATCTCTACAACAACAACAACGGCTACTCCACACAGAACTACACAGCGTACACTACACTATTTTGTACCAAAGTAGTAAAAAGCTGCCGAATAGCCTCCACAAAAGAGGAGACAGAACAAGCATTATGGTTAGGTTACAGCTGTGAGCGAACAGCTGACACATATCTTGCTTGTAAACCCTTACAATGAACATCTCCTGCAAAAAAGTGCGTTTGTATTAGATGCTTTGCCGGCGTTGTGCACCACTGATATAGATTAACAGATAAAAATAAAAGTACAGTTATAATTTAATGCAAATATATTCATAACAATAATGCGTGTAGGAAAAGTTGTTTTTATGTGTATGAAAGAGAGTGAGAGAGAGAGGGACAGAGAAAGAGTGTATGGGTGGCGTACTTGCATTAGTTTTATAACTTGTTCTTTACTTTCGTGTTGAAAGTATGGTAAAATTATCAGTTGATTTATGTAAACATAATTCAGTGCAATTCTGTATGAATGGCTATTCAGTATTTACTTAGTTATGGAATTTTAACCGGAAAGGTTTTTGATGCACACAACGTATGTACGTGTCTAAGAAACTACGAAAACTATTAAGTTAAATAAGAATTACTTTCAAATGTTTGTACGTGCCAGTGGTTAAGTTTTTGTATATTTTTTAAGCGAAATTTTAGTGACAAGTCATGCAAGAAAATTCTAGATTAGAAAATTTTGAAATCCTTCTTATACAACTTGTGCAACTTAGGGCCAGAATATGTATGACGCCGTGACACTTTGCGTCGCAGTCACATTTGCATTCAACACTATATACCAAAAATTTTACAAAGGCACTCAGGTTAACTGTCACTCGCTGAGGTGAATGAATGCTCTACGGTTAGGTTAGGTTGAACTGGCCGACCACTAATACCTCACATAGACTGATGTGTCATAGTGTTACCAGAATTTGCTTGACGATCAAACGTAAGAGCCCCAAACAAATGACAACTTTTGTCTCTATTTGACTTCTCCCAAACGGATTGCGGCGTGTACATGTCGATACAGCGAGTGCAGCAACCTCCTTTGCCAATGATCTTATATCATACGAGTTCTTGTTCATAGAAGAAAATATGATAAGTGGTTACGTTATATAACATGCCCCTTTATGTAAAAATTTTCGAAGAGAAATGGCTTTAGATAAATAAATCAAGATTTTGACATCACTGCGTTCTCTGTCCGAAACAAACTCATTTAATTTTTAAAAGGATCAATACTGAAGTTTGTTAAACTAACAACTCTGTCATAAAATTACAAGTATGATTTTTAATCTCATTTCACAAAACAATGTCTTTATTTAATAAATTATACGAAAATAATGCTAAGATGATGCTGAAAACAATTAGTGCTAAAATGACACGAAGAATCCCGTAATTCCGAATTTATCCCAAAAACAGTACCTAAATGATCTGAGAGTTGTTCACATCCAACATCTGATGCTCCCAAAAGCAATTCGATCTCGAAATAATCCTGAATACCAAGCACTTTTTCCCAATTATCTCCAAGTTTGTCACGAATCACGAATTATCACGAAATCATCCTAAAAGTATTCTCAATTTCATTCCAGGCTAGTTTCGAAACATTCCACAAATGATATTAAAAATAATCACGAAATAGTTCCTAATCTTGTCAGGAAATAGTTCCCTAATCTGCCGAAATAATATCCAAAAAAAAATCCAAATGTATCCGTAAAGTTTCGCGAAATGATACCAAATACAGTCCCGAAGTTATCCCCAAAATATTCTCGAAAATATCCCAATAACCAGTCCCAAACTATTTCAACTATTTCGAAATGTTGCCAAAATGATCCAGAACGCAATCACGAAACGGTGCCAAAATATACGCGAAGCTACCAAGAAAATCACTCTGAAATGATACCGAGCATATTCAAATCGCAGCAAATAAATTTTGAAAACAGTTCCAAAATATTGACAATATGAACGTGAAACAGCCCTGAAATTATAGGGAGCAAAGTCCTATATAGTTGTTTGGAAATTTTCCCAGAATCATTCCTAAAAGGACCCTTAACTTTTCCGGAGTTGGCAACAAAATTATATCGAAATTTTTCAGAGAACTATCCAAATCACCAAAAAATAGTTCCAGAAAGATCCAGAAAATAGTCGTGAAACTAAACAGAGATAGTCCCGATGCTAACCCTATACATAACAAATCGTTCCCGAGATGGTCGGGCTTGGTAACGGAACGTAACGATTCTGCATCCGGCGAAGACCATCAACATCGATAACACTCCTCAAGGCCTTCGTGGAGTGTCCTTATCGCTACAACAACAACAACAACATGCTAACCCGATGCGGTTCAGAAGTAGTTCCAATATGATCCTTAAAACAATACAGAATTGATCTCGAACCAGTCTCAAAATTATCTTAAAATTCCCCTGAAAGAGCGCAAAATACACTTTTCCAGTGGCATTGTCTCCGCACATTTTTCCAAAGAATAGCTGATTGATTCTAATTTCGATTTCGTTGTCATTAGTATCCTGCCTCCTTCCGATAATTGATCTGTTCTAAGTTATATGTTTTTCTAGTTTAGATATTTTTTTTGAAGAAAGAAAAAATAGAACAAATTGTAATATCCGAACCCATTTTTATATGCATTTATACAATGTGTATTTTCTGCTTATTGTATTTAAGCTATTTCCTTTTTTTAACATTTTTATTTTGCTGTTGCACTCACTTAATGATTGACAGTTTGACATAGAGGGTCGGACACAAATCAACAAATAGCACCTGAAAGGTGCTTTTAACGGCATTTGTTGTGCGAAATTCCTCAATCAAAAAAAAACAAAAAACACGCGAAAAAATAGAAAATAGAGTGACAAGCACTTGACATTTGTTGACATACACTTGACCGAACAAAACGTCAAGTGACGTGTAAAGCAAAGAATAATTACTCGGTACTAATTGCATTCAATGCCAGAAAAAGTGAAAATAGACCACAAATATTGATGGTCTTAAGGCATGTGCATGTACACACGTATGTGTCGTTGAAAAGTTATTTAGTTTAATTCGATGATTGTGTAAATCTTAAAGTATATAAATTGAATTGGCAAATATGCCTTCGAACTTTTAGTAATAATGTATTTCAGTTGTAGTACAGGTAAAAACCTTTGGTACAAGACGATCTATCAGCAATCACTTTTTAGTATAAGCCCCTTTTTCATGTGAAGTATGTCCGCAAAAACGTAACCTCCCACGTCTGAATAAATTTCTCTGAGGCTGTTCTCATAATGGATTTGACAATCATCCCCCTGTTTGTTCTGAATTATGTCTTACGTATTTGCTGGCCGTATCCTATCTTTCACCCCAACAGGTCAGCCTATCGATGATACTTTTTGAGGATGATTTCTAAGAGTCTCTTCATATCCCATTTTGTTGTTTAGCGAAGTGATCGTATTCGAAGAAGATGATGTGCGTCGCCTTTATTTTTACAGCCAGTGCAGTGCGGGATTTCAACCTTTGAGATTATGTAGATATTTACGGAAATAACTGCGCCCAGTAGCATTTTCAGCATTAATGCTTTTTTGCCGGGTCGGATTGTTTCTCTCGCGTATGTGACAAAATTAGCTCTTTACTTCTGCGCTAAAGTCGTCAACTCCTCTTATATCGAAGTGGTGCGATAGGCTGAATCAATCCCAGTGTACCATTGCAAGGGCCCGAGGTACATTTCGATACTTCTGATATTTCAATAAATTCGTCCAGATTTTGGCCCTTACAAGAATATGAAATTCGAGTGGGATACGAAAAGCTTTCTCATATGGGGCTAGACTTACCTCTAACATTTCCTAGATCTGCTTTTTTCTACTTATCGGTCTTTAATCATCGTATTAATTATAATAAGATTTTTCCTTTTCGTGAAGTTAACGGCATTGAGATCAACGTGTCACTAGCCTAAAACGTGATTAGTTTGTCTATAATGTTAAAGTTTAAGATTAAGTTTCAGTTTAAGTTTAAGGTTAAGTTTAAGTTTAAGTTTAAGTTTATGTGAAAGTTTTAGGTACGCTGTTAATGACACAGCTGAGCCTGTGGTCGAGAAACAATTGATTTAGGTGTGCCAACACCACTATCTACTAAAGTCTAGCAATCATTATACAATGCCTGCCAAGTTTCGTCGTTTTATTTGTCTTTGGTAATTAATTATCACACTTTTCCGGTTTTTCGAAAATTTTCAATATCGAAAAAGTGGGCGTGGTTATAGTCCGATTTCGTTCATTTTAAATAGCGATCTGAGACGAGGACCCAGGGACTTACATACCAAATTTCATTAATAGCGTTTTCTTTTCTGGCTATAGTGTTACGCTTTTTTTACGCCGCGCAAGGGTTGTTGCTCTATTCTAAAAAACAGGCAACGCCTTTACGGGTTATTTCGTTCTTTTGTGAAAATTGTTGCCTGCTCGCAACGCAAAAGCGTTACACTTTTACCCTGTATAAAATGGCGGTGTGGCAGTGCAACTCTGTGAAACTCTCAATTCGCTCTTGAGTTCCACATATACTCTGTTAACATGAGTGCACAGTTCCCAGATTGCGCATTCACGAGTTCAAAATTGCTTCGTTCTGCGCATCTACGTCACAGTTGACTGTTTGAACGAATGAAAGAAAGAGACAAAAAACACAAGAGCTAAAGGAAAATGACGTAAGAATTGCCCATAAAAAAGATATGATCTAATGTTTACATGCGCAATCTTTTGTGTGATTTGTGATATGAGTGAATATGGTGAGATGAAATGTTCTTTGTATGCATTATAAATGTTGACAATTTTCTGGGTAGGAGTAACACTATTAAGGCTTTACAATTTACTTAGGCAACAATTTATTTCAGAAAAGAAAACGCTATAAGATACATCAAAATTTACTCAAATTTTCAGGACAGACGGACGGACATGGCTAAAGGAATTTCTTTTTTCGCCCAGATCATTTTGATATATAGAAGTCTATATCTATCTCGATTAGTTTATGCCGTTACGGGGTACCGTTATGCGAACAAAATTAATATATTCTGTGAGCTCTGCTCAGCTGAGTATAAACATTATTTGTTTCAACATATCTGGACCACCCTTATCGTTACATATGAACATAATCGTATAACTCAATCAACACACGCATGGTTTTGGACTTTGTGCTGACTTTCGCTTTTAAATAAATTTCTTCATTTTAACATTTAAACTTTTATACATTAATCAAGTAAGAGCAACCTGAAATATGCTAACGGAAACACATAGCCAACAAACTAATATTTAGCTATGTAGGTATGCAAGTTTGTATACCAAAAGTTACATTTCCACATACCTATACATACATACTTACGTACAACTGAAAATATTCAACTTTTTCCGTGTACATATATGCGGGCAAAGTTGAAAAGTGCTTGTCATCATAAACTTATTCTTGAAATGTATTGTATTTATGTTCTTATGATTCTAAATATCAGTCTTAATATATATGAACATGTTTAAGTGTGTGTATCGTACACATAACATACGGCAAGCTTGCAAAAGCTTTGAAGTTGGATTTGCCCCACAACATCTTCTGCTGGTTTTGGCAACAACAAAACATTTGTCATCGCTTTGTTTAAGAAGTGCGGGTAGAGACAGTGTGTGCTGCCAACTGTTGCTGCTGCTGTTTTTGTTATTATCACTTTCAGATTTGGATTTTAACAATTTGATACACTTTTTAATGTGACGTTGCTGAAAAGTTGTTATAAAAATATGAAAAGTCAACTGTGTTATCATTGCAGAGAAGAATGTTCCAGAGTGAAATGGCTGAGGTGGTTAGATATGTATATGTATAAAACAGACCTGTTTGGTTTCAAGTTTTTTACTCGGGACTATGCCATTTGAGATTATGTCATGTCATCATTTGGCCAGCGAATAAAGGCCGAGCTTCTTTATACAACGTGAACCAATTTTGATTTGCTTAAGCTTGCTTTAAATCTCTTACTCTACTTTAGAAGACAACGTCAATTTATTGGTTTTTTGAGATTGAAACTGTTTTGCGCTGTAATCAGAAAGCTTCAAAAAAAAACTCATAAAAATTTACATTGCCCCCCTAAATATATGACCTACATATAATTTTTTTTTCAGTGGAGAGTAGGGGCTTTATTTGGATTAACACCAAAAATCGAAATTTGAAAAGTTGCTAAAAACTAGTGCAATTTCTTTTTATATATCCTTTTTTTGAAAGAAAAATATTTAGATTTTTTTGTTTTGTTAGAAGAAACTTTTTTGGCTGAATATTTATCGAAAATAATCTCAAAGAAAAAATATCGAAATTTCGAGACGCCTGTATAATCGCAATCCGTCCAAGTTTCGGTATCACCTTTTTCACAGTTCATGTACCCTATAATAACAATATTTTCACTAAAATTCGTAGATATTGGAGTTATCAAGTTTTTTGAGTGGGAATACCCGACGGGACTGTCTTCGGCTGTACCGGAGACTTCATACCTTTCATGAATGGAGCTGAGCAATACTCTTATCCCATTCGTAATATCCGAATAATCGGCTGTGTCTTATGTATATAGAGAGCAGATGTGCATACTTAAGCGATATCTTTTGATAAATGTAAAATAAACAAGTAATAAAGTCTAAATTCGGATGAAACCGAACATTACATACCCAGTACTTGAAGCGCTGTTATTGTTTGCTTTGTGTAGTTAATAAGTATTAATTAAGTAGTTACAATCCACCCATCAAATTTCATTAACTTAGCGGTATTCGTTTTCGAATAATCTCATTTTTTCCATTTTTCTAAAGTCTCAATATCGAAAAAGTGGGCGTGGTTATCGTTTGATTTCGCTCATTTTCAATACCAATATTCTGGGTCAGGTAAGCCCGTATACCGAATTTGGTGAAGATATCTCAATATGTGCTCAAGTTATCGTGTTAAAGGACGGACATGGCTTAATGAAATTTTTTCGTTACTGATGCTTTTGATATATAGAAGTCTATATCTATATCGATCCTCTAATACCTGTACAACCAACCGTCCGTTATCCAATCAATGTTATAATACCCTGTGTACAAGTACAGCTGGGTATAAAAATAGATCCGTACTTTGTGTGACGATACAGAGCTTCTCGTTCCTTGTGGTGTGCATGAGATAGCTATGCCCATCAAATCACTTATCCGAACATAGTATACGCCGTATACGTGTTTGATGAAATTTGAAGCTTCTAGCCACTAAAGTGATCCAGAAATGACGAAAATCTTGATCTGATCTATCTATATGATTTTCAAACTACCGATCTCTAGGATTTTTTCAGATAACAATATGTGCCACATAGGAAAGCATTTGGAGTAATTTGAAGCTTCTACCTGATTGATGAAGATGTTACAAAAAACCTCTTTTCTGAAACATCGGTTGTACGCTATAGTAGTCCAGCCCGGTCGGTTCCGACATATGTCTAGTTCTGCAAAACTTCATCAAGTTGTCTCAAAAATTGAGGAAGTAGTTTGCGTTCTAACAGAGAAGCGGACAGACAGGCAGAGGGACAAGGCTAAACCAGATCGTCAAACTAATCAATTCGGTATACTTCTTGGTGGATATATCTCTTCTCCTTTAAGAACTTACAATTTTGAGATTCGTGACAAATTAATATACCATTTCATTTCATGAAAGGTATAAACACGAAAAAGTCTGCTTTATTAAACTTTGAAAATGAAATTTTATGACCGGTTAGCGAGATAAGCTGACGTTTAGCCGCGGACGCTTTAGAAAGCCTTTTGACTGGCAGCGTTTTGAGTGACTTTATCGCTAAAACAATAACAACAACTGACAGGGGAGGTTGAGACGTGGTGTAAAATCTGGTATGAGTTCATATTTTATTTCAAATTTTAGAATTTTATAAATAAAACTACCTAAATCTATTCAAAAAAACTTCGGTTTGTGAAAATTATTTATTTAGACACAAGCTCTTAATCTCTAGACACTTACCTTACAAGCAAAAGTAAATATGGCAGAGTCTAAAGCACAAGGTTTCAATAAGTAATGTGAAGGGAATGAATGCCGTTCAACTTTAAAACAACAAGATTTTAAGATTTTGTTTCAAAAAACATGCAAATATTTATTCAAAACAAACTACGAATAAAGAATAAATTGTTTAACACTTGAATGCATTGAATGCGTGAACACATGAAAAGTATAAAATACCTAAAATTTTAGGTAGTTTACTGTGTCTACTTTAATTTCGGTCTAAGAGATCAGCGGTCAGAGAATTTGTCTTATAAAATAAATATCATAAGGATCCCCATTTTATATTTTACTGTAATTTATCCACTTGCGGGTAAGGGGTAAAAATATACCTGTCGTAAAAGGCGGTTAAAATATCTTGTCTATTCAATACATGAGTAGTGTTTTACTCGAAAAAGAGAGCAACGGTCTGTACTAAAAACCATATCAACGGAAAGCAGGAAAGCAATTGACTTTGGGGGACGTTGACAATTAAGCACTCTTTTGGGTGTAATGCGGTTTCGAAGTTGATAATAAAAGCTTTCTCTTCGTAGTAATTCGGCCACTTCGTTGGAAACTTGGCAAAAAATTTCATTTTTGGAGGCTCTGTCTTCAAGTTCTGAAAGGCCTCTTTACCTATTCTGTGTGAAGCTTACATTTTTCAATTGATTTTTCTGCGGAAGTTCTAAGAAAAGGTTGAGATGCACATCCCAAAATTGTGCTTTATGTAATCGACCGAACTTTTCGGGTTGCAGTTGCCTATCGCTTGTGAATAACAATTGATAATTGTAAGAGTGGTGTATGTGCCCACTTTTCTTTTTGAAATGTTTGAGACTAGGTGTCGTCTGAACTAATGATTAATTGTGAGAATTTATGTAGCTGCTTCGTTGGGTCGCTGATCATGCAATTAGATCCGTTAGATCCGCCGTGAGGTTGAGTCATACTATAGAAAAAACCTATTAGAATTTGTGTGCACCAATATACTTTTCCATTCGTTTAGGGTTAAGAAATACATGCATACTTGTTAAAAGAAGCCGAAATGTTCATTCAGCCTTATCATGCCGAAATATTTGAAGTAGTGCAAGCGGTCAGAAATCAAAATGCAGTATGAAACCAAGTAAGGAAGGTTAAGTTCGGGTGTAACCGAACATTACATACTCAGTTGAGAGCTATGGTGACAACATAAGGGAAAATAACCATGTAGGAAAATGAACCGAGGGAAACCCTGGAATGTGTTTGTATGACATGTGTATCAAATGAAAGGCATTAAAGAGTATTTTATGAGGGAGTGGGCCATAGTTCTATAGGTGGACGCCATTTAGGGATATAGCCATAAAGGTGGATCAGGGTTGACTCTAGAATGCGTTTGTACGATATGGGTATCAAATGAAAGGTATTAATGAGTATTTTAAAAGGGCGTGGACCTAAGTACTATAGATGGACGCCTTTTCGAGATATCGCCGTAAAGATGGACCAGGGGTGACTCTAGAATGCGTTTGTACGATATGGGTATCAAATGAAAGGTGTTAATGAGCATTTTAAAAGGGAGTAATCCTTAGTTCCATAGGTGGACGCCGTTTCGAGATATCGCCATAAAGGTGGACCAGGGGTGACCCTAGAATTTGTTTGCACAATATGGGCATCAAACGAAAGGTGTTAATGAGTATTTTAAAAGGGAGTGGGCCTTAGTTCTATAGGTGGACGCCGTTTCGAGATATCGCCATAAAGGTGGGCCAGGGGTGACTCTAGAATTCGTTTGTGCAATATGGGTATCAAACGAAAGGAGTTAATGAGTATTTTAAGAGGGAGTGGGCCTTAGTTCTATAGGTGGACGCATTTTCGAGGTATCGCAATAAAGGTGGACCAGGGGTGACTCTAGACTTTGTTTGTACGATATGGGTATCAAATGAAAGGTGTTAATGAGTATTTTTAAAAGGGAGTGGGCCTTCGTTTATAGGTGTTCGCCTTTTCGAGATATCGCCATAAAGGTGGACCAGGGGTGACTTTAGAATTTGTTTGTATGATATGGGTATCAAATGAAAGGTGTTAATGATTATTTTAAAAGGGCGTGGGGCTTAGTTCTATAGGTGGACCCCTTTTCGAGATATCGCCATAAAGGTGGACCAGGGGTGACTCTAGAATTCGTTTGTGCAATATGGGTATCAAACGAAAGGAGTTAATGAGTATTTTAAGAGGGAGTGGGCCTTAGTTCTATAGGTGGACGCCTTTTCGAGATATCGCCATAAAGTGGACAGGTGTGACTCTAGAATGCGTTTGTACGATATGGGTATCAAATGAAAGGTGTTAATGAGTATTTTTAAAAGGGAGTGGGCCTTCGTTCTATAGGTGTTCGCCTTTTCGAAATATCGCCATAAAGGTGGACCAGGGGTGACTCTAGAATGAGTTTGTACGATATGGGTATCAAATTAAAGGTATTAATGAGAGTTTTAAAAGGGAGTGGTGGTAGTTGTATATGTGAAGGCGTTTTCCAGATATCGACCAAAATGTGGACCAGGGTGACCCAGAACATCATCTGTTGGATACCGCTAATTTATTTATATATGTAATACCTGCCAAGATTTTAAGGGTTTTTTATTTCGCCCTGCAGAACTTTTTCATTTTCTTCTACTTAATATGGTAGGTGTCACAATCATTTTATAAAGTTTTTTCTAAAGTTATATTTCGCGTCAATAAAACAATCCAATTACCTTACCATATTTCATCCCTTTTTTCGTATTTGGTATAGAATTATGGCATTTTTTTCATTTTTCGTAATTTTCGATATCGAAAAAGTGGGCGTGGTCATAGTCGGATTTCGTTCATTTTTCATACCAAGATAAAGTGAGTTCAGATAAGTACGTGAACTGAGTTTAGTAAAGATATATCGATTTTTGCTCAAGTTATCGTGTTAACGGCCATGCGGAAGGACAGACGGACGACTGTGTATAAAAACTGGGCGTGGCATCAACCGATTTCGCCCATTTTCACAGAAAACAGTTAACGCCATAAAATCTATGCCCCTACCAAATTTCAAAAGGATTGGTTAATTTTTGTTCGACTTATGGCGTTAAAAGTATCCTAGACAAATTAAATGAAAAAGGGCGGAGCCACGCCCATTTTTAAATTTTCTTTTATTTTTGTATTTTGTTGCACCATATCATTACTGGAGTTGAATCTTGACATAATTTACTTATATACTGTAAAGATATTAAATTTTTTGTTAAAATTTTACTTTAAAAAAATTTTTTTTTAAAAGTGGGCGTGGTCCTTCTCCGATTTTGCTAATTTTTATTAAGCGTACATATAGTAATAAGAGTAACGTTCCTGCCAAATTTCATCATGATATCTTCAACGACTGCCAAATTACAGCTTGCAAAAGTTTTAAATTACCTTCTTTTAAAAGTGGGCGGTGCCACGCCCATTGTCCAAAATTTTACTAATTTTCTATTTTGCGTCATAAGTTCAACTCATCTACCAAGTTTCGTCGCTTTATCGGTCTTTTGTAATGAATTATCGCACTTTTTCGGTTTTTCGAAATTTTCGATATCGAAAAAGTGGGCGTGGTTATAGTCCGATATCGTTCATTTTAAATAGCGATCTGAGATGAGTGCTCAGGAACCTACATACCAAATTTCATCAAGATACCTCAAAATTTACTCAAGTTATCGTGTTAACGGACGGACGGACGGACGGACGGACGGACGACATGGCTCAATCAAATTTTTTTTCGATCCTGAGTATTTTGATATATGGAAGTCTATATCTATCTCGATTCCTTTATATATGTACAACCAACCGTTATCCAATCAAACTTAATATACTCTGTGAGCTCTGCTCAACTGAGTATAACTAGAAACAAGTTTAAATGTGTACATACATATATACATAATATATATTTTAAAACACCTTTTTTTGTGGCAGACAAATTGTTACATGCTTTGATGAAGTGAAAGTTTGCGATCCAATATTATATTAGAAATTAAAATAGACAAAAGGACGCCACCAAAGACAGACAAATTCTATTCCAAAAAGCAAATGAAAAGTGATGCTGGTCCGCAAATCAAGAACTACAGAAGAGACAAAAACCAAGTGACAGACAACTTGTGGCAGGTAACCAGACAGATCTGACACGTCAATGTACAGTTTATCAGCCTAATTCTAAATAAAAATTCCGTGCGAGTTTTTTCCCTTCTCCCATTCCTCGTATTCTAAATAAAATTCCTTGTTAGTTTTTTCACTTCTCCCTTTCCTCCTATTCTGAACAATATTCGAAAAAAGCGGAAACTGGTTATGGAGAACAGTAGGTATTATGAATGTGAGTGAGAGGGGAGATTTCTCTGTCATTTTGTAGGAGTTTTTTCACTTATTAAATTATAGGGAATGCATCAAAATAGTTAAAGGAAATTGGTTCTTTTAAGAAAGAACACTTACT